>JAHSUH010001581.1:3725000-3810000 GCA_025388415.1 Cynanchum wilfordii
TTACAATTTATTTATCACTTCCTCTGAAGACAAAAACTTGATGTGTTGGAGACCTATATTGGAGGAAGCTCTCTCCTAAGCTTGTTTTTCCATAGATAAATTGAAACTCGAGACCTTGAAGAACCAAATTCCTTCCGTTTAGATTAATAGTTGCGTAGAACTTCATTTTATGCTTACTATGAAGGGGTTGTCGCCCTCTCATGGGTCTACGTTGCTTGAGTCAAAGCGATGAACAATTATAGCCCACTTAGAAAAATTATTGTAAAGCCCAATCATTAAATATTAGTAACACGAGGTAACAATGGGAAAGTCCATTCTTATTATGAGTTTATTTTTTTTATTTTTCTCTAAAGACAGAGGTGTCAGTTCTATACTATGAAAGTGCACCTTTAAATAAATTTATATCTAAACTAATTGTCATTCGAGTCGGGTTAATCCCTTGCAAGAGGAAGTTTTGACTTCAAATTTTAAATAGATACATACATAAGTCAGGTTTTGAACCCTTGACCTCATTTCAAGAGACATTCTTACCAGCTTATTTGGGCCTTGAGGTTTTATTATGAGTATTATGTAAAATTATCCTGAAGTCTTTCCAATCGTAGCCTAGACCAAATTCGAATTAATTGAAGTAATGTTTCAAAATATTGAATAATCTAACCATATATATATATATATATATATATATATATATATATAATCACCCACATATTTTATATTACGAGAATTAGTTACATAAAGTAAATAAAACATACCCATATCTTGTGCTTTTTTTTTTCATAAAGATCCAATATCCAAACTTACACGGGTCGGGTCGACTAATCCGGATTCGGGGTCGGTGCATTTTTTAGGTAACATGAATAGTTAAGTCCATACGACTTAGTGGCCTTTTACAAATTGTGAGCATTTCACCAAACTACAGTGAAGTTATAAATTTAAAAAAGAGGTACACTTTTTTTAGGAGAATTTATGAATTGTGGACACCTTGTTTTTCTGACAATAAGGACAAGGCCCAAGTTATTTTCGTGAATTTATATCTTTGGTCCTAAGTTTTATTGGATTTAATCCAAAAAAAATATTATATTAAGTTTTGGGCTGTATTCCTTGTTATTTATTATTATTTTTCGATGATTTATCATAGAATTTTATTTTTATTTTTATTTTCTAAATCATCCGGTATCCGAACCCACACGGGTCGACCATCCAATACAATTTGGTCCAAGAGCTTTTTAACGTGGCGCTAACCACCTCAGGGGATTCGAACCCTCGACCATCCGCCATGAGGAGAAGCTTTAGGAGTCCGCTTACCAACTCCCACAAGCTGCTGGGTTATGATTTATCATAGAGTTTAACACATATTGGTCTAAGTGGAAGGAGCTTGGTAATTCATAGGGGTCCGATGTGGTTTGAATATGGTTTAATTGGGGTCTAAAGTGGCTACCAAACACATATAAATTTTTTTTTTTAAAAAAAATTTCTTTATAATGAATATCAAATTCGTGACTTTATATGTAATATACTCATAATGCGTTTTCTAATTGTGTTAAGGAAGGAGTTCTTCTTGTCATTTCGGCCTTTGCACATTGTTACAAAGTTTATTTGCAGTTGATTAGTTTAGTTATTTTGTCCTCTAATTTCATTTTTTTGTCTCAATATATATATATTTATTGTAAACAAGGTTTTCACATTATTAAATCTCTGAGAGGTTATTAATCAAAAATTTTAAAATTTTTTCTTTAATAATACATTTTAAACTCGTTAGATACACCTAAAGTATACATGCATAGGTTTGAGTTTACCTTTAGTAAAAAAATATAACCCCATTATATATATATATATATATATATATATATATAACCATGTCATTTTTAGTCAAAATTTTGAAATAGATTGCATGTGACTACAATTTTTGTGAGAGAGACCACATGTTACTCAAAAGGCCAAAGACTACCTAATAAAGTGAAAAACATAAGAAGATGTGATTAAATTGACCAAATAAAGGGAAGAAAGCAAACTATTTGCATAATATGTATATATATATATATATATATATATATATATTCAATTCAAACTATCCCTTTTGTCCTACTCCATGTGCTCCCCAACTTATTTTATTACTTCAAAGGAAAAAAAATAAACTCCTAAACTCACTAATCCATAGCCCTTTTTCACAAGAAAGGAAAATAATAGTAACCACTTCCAATACTCCAAACAAAAAAACAAAAAAGGAAGAATTGAAGACAACAAAAACTTACTCTTATGACATTGCCATCGTGTAAGAGTTAAAAATAAAATAACAGTTATGTCAAATTCGAATTGATTATAACAGTAACTCTTTGAATACGAGATAATTGAAAAAAAAAAAAGGAAAGGAAAGGAAAACTTGAAATCCAACCAATCTTGATGGTTGGATTGTGCTTCATAATCATGAATGGTGAGTATGAGATCTCTCCAGACAATGCCTGCAAACATACTCAAAGCCAAAACAAGAATTGCAAAACAAATGATGACGCCACCTTATCATATCATATCATATCATATGCTTACAAACTGTTTTAATCTAAATCAAATACATACATATTTGTATATATATATATATATAACATAGGACAACAATGGACATCAAATCTGAGCAAAAGAAAGCAAAATTGGTGGGGGCTAATACTAAAGAGCACAGTGTTGTCCCCTTCTTTTAACCCTTCCCTCCCATTCCAAAAGAAACCAAACAACCCAACCAAGAAACCAACTCCTCCAAATAATCTAATGAAAAATTAGTGTTAGTATTATTATCTTTCACTTTCTCCATTGAATTTCTCTCTGCTATTGTCTTTCCATGTCTCTTTTTTTTTTGTGTCTGAATTTCTTCCAATCTCCTTCTTATTTCATGTCTCGAATTCATCGCCAATCTTAACCCCATCCATCCATTCTGAATTCTGACGATGTTGCTATTGGTGGTGCCATCTCAATCCACCACTCGGGCTCTTTTAGAGGACAAAAATTAATTAAATCAAGAAAAAAAAACGCACACACACACACACACACACTTAGTTTTACTAATAAACCCCACAAAAACACTTGTCTCTATGGCAGCTACTACCACGACCCATCTTAAATTCCAAACACAACCCATCAAACCAAAGCGTCGCCGTTATCGTGAGACCACCATAACCACCTGTACTTCCACTTCCACTTCCACCTCCACCTCCACCGCCGCCGCCGTGTCTCCGTCTGAAAACTCCTCTTCTTTGAATCAAAGCCGTAAACTTGACACTTCTACTATTGTTTCTTCTGATAATTCTTGGTGTTGCACAGCTTCTAAACCCCCTCTACCACCATCGCCTCCTCTGCCCCCTGGTGCTACTTCAGTGTCGCTGGCGTCGCCGTCTCCGTCGCAGTCGCAGGCGCCATTGCCATCTTCTTCACCGTCTAATCTCAGAATACGTTACTCTCCTTCTGCACTTCCGTACTTAATGGATTCATATGTCACTGCCTCCGCCTCTGGCGCCACCGCCAATGATACATTTCCGTCGTCCTTCAGCAAATTCAATTCCGCACTTACTGCTGGCTTGCTGAACCCAATGTCGCCTCCACCGCCAGTCGCAGATAAGACCCGTTCGAGTCCGACCCTTTTCGAAATGATGGCCAGCGAGCCCGATTGCCACCCTAGAACCGCCGCTGCCGGAACCCCAATGACCTGTAACCAGATCCCGAATGCTGCTTTATCAAACCAAAATCAAAAGCCCTTAGATAGACAAACTCTTATGCAACAGCGATTAATGGATCTTTTAGCTTGTAAAAGTCCGGGAAATCAATTCAATGACTCGATTACCGGTGATGTGAAGCTCACATTGAGCTCGAAGGACGGGATAAGCATTTCTCTAAGCGTTCATAGGCAGATCCTCGTGGTACATAGCAGATTTTTCGCGGAGAAGTTGTCTGAAAGATGGGTAAAACAGCAGAGGAATATGATGGGTCCTTTTATTGTAGAGATAGCTGATTGTGATGACATTGAGGTTTACATAGAAACATTAAAGTTGATGTATTGCAAAGATTTAAGGAAAAGACTTATGAAAGAGGATGTCCCCAGAGTTCTTGGAATCTTGAAGGTAATGGAATGCCTTTCCTTCTTTTGTTTCCCCTTTCTTTCCTGTGGATTAAAAAAAGAATGGTAATGTTAAAATGACATTATTTTAATATATTATTTGATGTCAATTTTGTGTGCAATGCAATTCTTCAACAGGGGTGTGTTTACACAAATAGTTTGGATTAGGATGTTTTGTTCAATAGATTCCACAATTTGGACTGAGTTTGGTCATGCTTGTGCAGGTTCTGCTTTCTGCCTCTTTGTTTCTAGGCTTACAAAAAATACATAAATAGTGGAACACAGATTGTGTAAGCCTTTTTTTAGTGTGCTTTATGTGGTCTGCCATAGAAATGTGTTAAACTGAAAATGAGAGTGTTGTTATATATATATATATGTAAAAATAGATTTGTAGAGATGTTTTTTGATGGTTATGAGTGAAATGAGTATTGAAAAATGTTGTCATTTTTTCTGATATAGGTTTCTGCAGCCATTGGATTTGATGCGGGGGTTTTATCTTGCTTGGAGTACTTAGAGGCTGCTCCGTGGGCTGAAGATGAGGAAGAGAAGGTGGCTTCATTGTTATCAGAGTTACATCTCGAAGGTGTTGGAGCAGGGGAGGTTTTGAAGAGGGTTTCTCTCGACGTTACATCTGGAATCGAGGATGGGAATGGGAATGGTAATGAAGAAGTGCTGCTTAAACTACTGCAGGTAGTTCTTGAAGGGAAGGATGAGAAGGCAAGGCGAGAAATGAAAGGGCTTGTGTCGAAAATGCTACGTGAGAATTCATCACAGAATGATCTGAGGAAAGAATCGTTGTACTCAGCTTGTGATGAATGCTTGAAATTGCTTCGACACTCTTTTCTTAAGGCAGCTTCAGCTGACTTGCAGGATGTAACTCAGATTGCTCGTCAGGCTGATAATTTGCACTGGATTCTTGATATTTTGATTGACAGACATATTGCTGAGGATTTCTTGAAGAGTTGGGCATCTCTGTGTGAATTATCCGAGGTACATTCAAAAGTTCCAGCCATTCATAGGTACGAGGTAAGCAGAGTTACAGCTAGGTTGTTTGTTGGGATTGGAAAGGGACAACTTCTTGCCTCCAAGGATGCCAGATGTTTACTCTTAAGAACATGGTTAGTACCATTCTACGATGATTTTGGATGGATGAGGAGAGCAACAAAGGGATTAGACCGTCATTTAATTGAAGATGGTCTCAGTAATACCATTTTAACTCTGCCAATGTCTTGGCAGCAAGAAATTCTGATGTCTTGGTTTGATAGGTTCTTGAATTCTGGTGATGATTGTCCAAATATTCAGAGGGGATTTGAAGTTTGGTGGAGAAGGGCATTCTGGAGGCGAAATGGTGATCCTGAACGCCCTCGATTGATGCGGATAATGAATGCTACAATTGAGAACTCGTGATAAAAATTCTGGTATTTCTGTTACACACAAGGGTTTTTTTTTTTTTTTCTTTTTTCACTGTCCTAGGTTTCTTTCCATCTCTTGTTATATTCTTACTCATATATCAGAGCTTTTCAGACAAAGCATTGTGGTGAAAATATAATTTTATTACCAATTTCTCCATGGTTTTAATACATTGTTGCAAAAGAAACATTATCTTCATGCCTATGTTCTGTCTGGTACAACACTATGCAGTAATATTCTAGTTGAAAAACATCAAAAGTGACTTCTTTTCTGTCCTTAAAGTGTACCTCATGTCCAGCAATGGCATCCTGACTTAGTTTTTGCAGTCATTGTCGAAATGAGTAAAATAAGATGGTCCGGTTATCAGGCAGTCGTAATTTAGCTCCCCTGGTTTGGCTATCTTTTGCCTACAAAAAGAGAACAGAAATACAATCAATTATATTAGCCCAACTAGGAGTCTGTCTGTCTGTAACTATGAATCTTTGATGTCGGAAAAAGATATATTTATATAATACATTACCTACCATTCTTGGTCAATAAGCATTTCATCTGTCAATCCAAATTCCTTCAATTCTTCTCTGCTATGATGCATTAACAAGCTGTACCTGCAAACATTCCATGCTTATATGTGAGTATTTTTCTGAAACACCTATGATGTTTTTTTTCAGACAAAACTCTTACCTTCCACCATAGCCTCTTTCCATGACAAGCATGCTTCCATTAGGCATATTATGTAGTCCTTCAAATTGTTCAACAGTCCATTTGTACCATCTCATTAAGAACACTCTCAATGTAAGCCCATGAGACACTATCACCAGGTTCATATTTGGACTCTGCTTACCAGGTGGTTGAAATCTCCCAATATCTATATCTGTTCTTAATGTTTCCCTAAAACCTGCAAATTCAGTCTCGGATCCTTCCAAATTAGTCGATCATTACCAAATTACCCAACACAGAAGAATCATCAAATATGAAGTACCTGTAATCCTATCATAAACATCAGCAGCTGATTCCCCATTAGGGAATCGATAGAAGAAACGACCGTATCTTGCCCGTACAGCTTTCTCAATTTTCATCTGCTCTTTGTCCTGAAAATTACCTTGCCAGTCGCCACACAAAACAGAGTATTTACATATATATATATATATATATATATATATATAAAAGAGATCACACAGATTAATTCTACTAAAAACCCATTTTCAGTACAAGAAGGATTTACCAAAATCTTGTTCTCTCAAACGGGGTTCTTCTCTAACACCTGCAATTCTTGAACGTTCAAATACCTTAGCCAAATTACGTAAAGTTTCAATACCTCTCCGGTAAGGAGATACATAAAAGTAAACTTTCCAGTCATCAGCTCCATCTTTCTCGATCAATTCCCTCATTTGCCTTCCGCAATCTTCAGCCTCAGCTACCCCTTTTGCTGTTATCCCAACTTTTGGGTCGGCAATTCTGGTATAAATACTGTCATCCACGTTTCCCAAGCTCTCTCCGTGACGAACAAGAATTATTCGGCGGGGTCTTGGAGGCTTTTTCTTTACATTCGTGAAGATATTCTTTTCAGGAAAGCTGCTGCTGCTGCTGGCTAATCCTCCATTGCTTTCGTGGTGGTTGAATCTTGCGGCATTGTTGTCATCACAACAGCGGATGGAATTATTAGAATAGTTATTGGTGTTTTTGTAAATCTTTTGGTGTAAAACTGGGGAAGAAGATGCTGGGGAAATGCTACTCATTTTCATTTTGTTAGCTGAAACTAAGACAAAGAAAATGTACAGTTGATTAAAAGGGATAAGTGATGGGGAAGAAGAAACGGTGGAGGGGTTGGAAGACACGTGTCGTCTCCAGCTACATTTCAGGACCGCGAAGGATTAAAATTTTAAATATATATTATTTTAAGAGCTCGAGTCAACATACTATTATATTAGGACTTCTTTCTTTTTTTTCTTTCTTTTTTTTTTTTTTGGTAATCTCAGGCCCTTTCGGTCTAGATTAATCCAGGAAGGCCCAACAGTGCGGGTATACCCGCATTTGCGAATATATCTTGAACTGTAGAATTCCGGGTGAAGTTTAAACTCTTAACCTCTTGACAAGCCAGGAGGTAAGGGATAAACTCCTAGACCAATGACCAGGAGAGATTCGAACCCTCAACCTTTTGGTTGAGGGAAAGACTCCTAGATCATTAGGCAGAGAGAGGAACTTCATTAGGACTTCTTTCAAGGGTCAAGAAGACGTAAGTTTAATTGGTAGTAATCGAGACATAATAACGGTAAAAATCTTCGGATTTGGATGTTAATAGGGTTTACTAACTTTTTTTTTTATATCCACTTGGGGCGCTTGGTGTCCTCACCTTATTTGACCCAAAGCTTTTTTAAGTTGGCGCTAACCACCCTATGAGGATTCGAAATCTCGACCATCCGCCCTGAAGGAAACATTAGGAGTCCACACATCAACTTCCCCAAATTACCGGGTTAGGTTTACAAACTATAATTGAATCCAACTTCTTCTTTTTATTTTATTTTATTTTATTATTATTATTATTTTTTTTTTTTGTTAATTTTTCGTTATGCTAGCACACTTTGAATTCTAAATTAATTTATAATTAAGTCGTGTTAGACCCCAACTAATTTGAAGTCGAACCTCATTAAACATCTATTGGAAAAACTCTTCTTACACTTATATTTCATAGAAAAAAATCGAATTCGATACTTACATAACTGCCTATGAATCAAACTCTAATCAAACATTTTGTCTAAAAAAAACCGACCCTTGGTCTTGATGTTAGGCCCAAGTCTCGTAATTCTGGTTCGGAACAGAATAGAACAGAGCCAGTCCTCCTACTATTGGGCTGCACTTTGTGTTCACTGTATACAAAGATCCCTTTTCTCACCAGAAAATAGTGAGACATTCTCCCGAATAGAAATTGTATTATACACGGACGTAACTCAAGTTGAATTTGAATCAGTCGACTAATGATACCGAATTATGCAGAAAAATATATATATTATATGTATCATAAGAAAGAATCTTTATTACAAAGAATCTGAATAGTATTTTGTAATATACCAAGAAAAGAAGAGTAAAGACAGCCTAAAAATATTTGATTCGGTTAAAACTGTTTATATAATAAGGTTTTTGGTTGATTTCAATAGGACAACTTAGGCATCTTAAAATAAAAGGGATATGACCCATGCAATTAAACTATTGATACATACAAAATCAAATAGCTTTAAATAAATCTAACCGGAAATGATAGTTATTTAATAATCCTCTTAATTAATGTGTAGCTAATATTTCCAGCTACCTGAAAGTTATACATATACATATACATATATATATATATATATATATTCTTTTTGTTTAACTTTCCGATATTAAGAGAACTAAGTTATGTTAAATTTTCTTTTACGAGAAATTCTCTTAACACTCGTTTTTTTAATATTATTTTATATACAAGTTTTAAACTCTAGAGACTTTATTTATTTAAAGAGAATCAAATTACTTTCCTCACTTATACCAGTAGCTGAAAACTATAGATACATATAATATATACGTATGTATGTATATACTCTAGTATCACCACGTCCTTAGATTTGGACTGACACTTGTTCAATATTCTTTTGTTGTATGTTATATATTTTTAAAAAAAATTCTTTATTTATTTCTAAATATAATAATAATAATATTATTATTATTATTATATTTTAAATGTCACCATCTCTTCTTTCATCTAATTTTATTTTTAATTATTTTATGTAAAAAAAATTTCCAAGTATACTTGTTGACAAAAATTTCAACAACACCAAGAATTTTTTATTATCTAGAACGGAAATTATATTTACAATTTTAGTGTTCATTTCATCTAGCAATTTTTTTAACTATACATATTTTAGTTTTTTTTTCAAAAAAAAAAAATGATTATTCTCGATATATATTCTTCTAAAAATGATTAATCTTAAGCCTAAGTCAATTGATAAGGAATTTTTTTGACTTAAGTAAGATTTTACGAGTTTGATTCATACTCGTGTATATAGCCGTTTAAAAATTTAGAATTCGAGTCTATCTCTTACAAAAGACATACCTAACTCAAATGAGATTATAGTCTAAATATGAATATGATATCAACTCATTTAGAACAGCTCGTGTGAATAAGAGAAAAGGGTTGGGAGTGTTGTTTGACAATTGCAACTACCATACATCCATCCCCACATAAGATAATTCTAATAGAGGGAAAAAGGAGAAATAATAATTATTATATACTTATATTAATAATTAATTAATGGTAGGTTAGGTCAAGAAATTAATTAATTAATTAAAATTTTATATGGAGGATAATGTTTTTATTTGTAGATTATGATTTGAGAAAGACCCTAGCTAGCCTTTTTTGTTTGTTGTAGAAAAGTTTTGTCATCATCATCCAATCATATTAGTGCTATAAATGATTCCAAGAAACCTCTTTGATTTTGTCAAATTTATATATATATATATATATATATATATATATATATATTTTGAGCAGCATTCGTGCAAGGATTATCAAGTCCTAGGGTACATACATTCTTTAAGTTATTATATGGAGTGGTAGGTATATGTAGTACAATATTCGTTTTTTTTTTTTTGTTTTAAATTGATACTATTTATTAATTCAATAGTATACAATTTTTTAACAATATATATACATATGCTTAAAAAAAAAAAACAATATATATACATATATTTTAAACTGACTAAAAAAAATTGATCGTTATTATGACTAGATATATAGATAAATTTATAAATTTATAAAATTTTAATCTAATTTCTAAATATCACACTCTTCTATATCCAATTTATTAATAATCATTTTTATATATATATATGTATATTATACTCAAAATATAAAAAAAGAGACAAGAGATTTGTTTATATACATATTTATTTATTTTTGTGCTCTGCATTGACCTTAATTGTGTCGGTGACTTCTCCTTTTCGTGTTAAAATACACGCATACATACATATATTGGTCTGAAAGTTTTTCTAGGCAGCAAAATTTTCATGAATTAATTATAATTAATGTCTTTGATGGACTTGAGATTAAAAAAAAAAAAAAAAGTAATTTGTATATCTTCCCTTTTCATGTAAAAGTATATATATATATATATCAAAACCTAGCCACTATCGAAAAACCATGTTTTTTGATGACGACATCCAATATTTTTTATCTATTCTTAGTCACTCAATATGTTTATATCATAATTTATAAGTTGGTATCATATAAATGTTAAAGTGATGTATTTTTTCGAGTTAAAATTAGACTTTACTATAACAAACTTAAAAATCAAATTTAAATTAGTCAAAATAATAACTTCATGTACAAAATGATCTAAAATTTGGAGTCGAAATTGATGTGTGATTACAAGATGTACCTTAATTAATAAGAGTTTTTAGAATCTTAAATGATTTTAAACTCCAGAAAACCAGGATTTTATGTTTAGAATTACACATAAAAATTTGTCCCGATATGTCAAGTGTTTGTGGCTAAGTTGGCAGCAAGACAACCTCTAAACACTCTCCTTGCCCAAAAGGCGGGAGTTCGACACCCCATTTCAGTCATAGTGTTGTCGGATCCTAGTGTTGGATTAGTCCGGTAAAAACCGGAAACCATCACTATAAAAAAAAAAAAAAAAAAACATTTGTCCACATTTTGAAGTCCAAACAGAAAAGAGGTTGTGAGCTTTTACATCCACAGCTGGATTTGGAAACCCTAATGCATTTGTCTAATTCTTGTTTTTTTTTTTTTTTTTTTTTTGTTTTAACATTCTTGAACTTTTTCTTTTTATTTATTTTTCCCTTTCATATTAGAAAGCTCTTTTTTTTTTCTTTTGTTCTTTCAGTTCTTGATAAATTTGTGGTGGAAGAGAAAGCTTTGTACAAGTCGTTTGAAGATAATATGTATATATATATATCTTTGATTGGTTGGTCCAACTTGGCGATCTTATTGGAGTGGGTGGGTGTTAAGATTTTGTGAAGCAACGGTCCATCTAAGCTACTCTTTTTTTTTTTCTCAATTTTAAATTTTAATATATATTATATATATATATATATATATATATATATATGACGTTTATTTTTAATTTTTGTTCTTTTTAAAATTCAAAAATTGTTACCTACACGTGTTGGTCCAAATGAAATGAGTTTGATTCACTACTGACAAGGTCTTGATTTCGATCCTTACCTATTGAACACGGATAAATTACAAAAAAAAATTATAACTCGTTAAATTATAAACAAAAATTATATATATGGTTATCTATATACATATTTGACTTTAACTAATTTTAAATTATATATTTTTTTTTTTGATAAGGTAAATTATTTTTTTACATAAAAATTGAATTCGAAAATCCAATTAAAATGAATAATCTCTTTATCAAAGGAGTTCATTAAAAAAGAAATACTTTAAATACTAAAAAAAAAGAATTTCAATGAATAAACTAAAAAAAAAAATTCTAAGTACTCCAAAAAAAAACATAAATATGGGTCCCAGCAGAGAGATGAAAAGGACAAATTTGTCGTTTAGGGTAAGGAAATTTCTTCAAGCTGATTGAGACTTTTTTTTTTTATTAATTTTTTATTTTTATACTCACTTGGGTGCTTCCGGTGTCCCCACCTTATTTAGTGAGATTAATCCGGACTCGGCCTACGGATCGCTCGAGAGTTCAACTCTTACTCGAGGGTGAGAGTCTGACCTAGAGTTTTTTTAACATGACGCTAACCACCCCATGAAGATTTAAAATCTCGACTATCAACACTGAAAGAAACATTAGGAGTCTGCGCACCAACTCCCTAATTAAGATTTTACACATCACTTCTAAGCTACTCGCAAGATTTTTTATTTTATTTAATTTTAATTTCCTTTTTCTTCTAAGCTTTTGATTGATTTTATTTCAGATGCAAACGGCTCTAATTAGAACACTTTTGTGATTGGTTGAACATTAAACGACCCCGCATTAGTCAATTTTATTTGTCATTTTGAACTTATTGTCACTTGTCACCATGACTTTACAACCCCTAACCATTTTTCTTTCTGATCAAATTTCAAATTAACACATAATTTTATATTAAATTTTGTCAATCATATCGTAAGTGATATATAGTCTCATATCGTGAGTATATATAGATGTGATATGAAATATAAAAATGAACTTACATACTCATTGTCAATTCGAAATATTTTTTTTAAGCAAAAATAGTGTTGAGTATGTGGACTCCGATAGTTACCTCTAGGAACTCTTGTTTGCCGCATTGCTTGCAGTAGTCCGAAGGTGCAAGGGGGGGGTCAAGGGGTAGAGCCCCTTGCAGAGTTTTTCTAAAGGTAACGCCCTGAGAAGATAAATAATTTTTTTTTAAAGTCTAGCGTTTATATAATATTTGGCCCAATTGTTTGATTTTCTTATAATTACCCATATAATTTGTAAACTCCGAATGTGAGTGTAAAAAAATACAATTCTAGTGCGACCGTAGATATATGTCTTTTCTATTGAATCACGTAAATTTCTGTGTCTTTTATTTTTATTGTTTATTTTTTTTATTGTAATTGTTCTTATTTGTGTTTCGAACCCGAACAAATAGTACCAAAATAATTGGTTATAGATATCTTTATACTCATAGTTGAACGAGGAGCAACGAGTTCAGATCGTGACAATTAGTATATGAGTAGGTAACCTATCCGAATTACGGGAGGAAGGGAGAATTTCTAAATTAATTAAAGATTGAATATAAATCTTGTCTTTATGTGAAAATATCTTCTAAAATTTAAAAAATGTATAATGATAAACAAAAATATTTTTAAAGTTAATATTAAAACCAAATATTGAGACAAAAATGTATATAATCCAGGACTAAGGTAGTAATGATACATTATTAGTGGTAACTCTTATGTTTAGAATATTACTTAATTATAAATGCGTTCTCTTAATAATGCATTTATGTTCCAAACAATAAAAAATAAAATTAAAACTGTTGTCACTTGATTCTTACGTTGTCGTTCCCCTAAGAAATCTAATTGAGTAATTATTAAATAGAGATTTAAAGTCGGTTTTTTCCTCAAATAATGCATTTTAAACTCATGAAGTCTATTTGAACTGGGCTAAAACCAAGAATATCAACACGAGTGTATTTTAATTGGTGTTCAAATGGCTACACAATTCATGTCTAAAACCTATACATATATGTATATATATATATGTATATATAGAGCTGATTACCCTTTTCTTGGTTAGGCTGCGGACTTCTAATTCTAAGCTAAAAACTGTAGCTTTCTTGGTGGCCTTTATGCACTATATGCATTAAATAAATATTATATATATATATCATATTAAAAAATTTAATATAGAATCATGTAGGTTTTTCTTTTCTTTAAAAGAAAAAGAAAAATTTATACATTGTCTTTGCCTTTTTCTTTTGGTAAAGGATAAAGTCGTTTTTGGGATAAATCGGAATTCAATTCGGGACCTTTCACTTGACAAAGCAGGTGAGATACATAAGTTAGAGAAATTAATCATCTAAACTATTACATTTTTTCCGCCTTATTTGTTTATGCCATGGATTTGGGAGGGTCTTGTCGAAAATAAATTTCACATATAATATATATAATAAAATTGAAGTTATATATTCTCAAATTTATGGACAAAAAAAAAAAAAAACCCTAATGCATTTAGAAGTTACTAATAAAGACCGGACCTAATTCTTTTCTATTTAAGGAGGAGGGGACCTCCTAGTGAATTAACACTTAAAAGAAGTCCTGTTTAGCAAATAAATGAATTCCATACAATTTTATTGTATATATATATATATATATTATTATTTTTTTTTTTTGGGGGGGTTGGGGAATTAATTGAAATTTCTATCTTCAAAAAAGATCGCTATCAATTGTTTTCCTAAGATATTGCTGTCATGCATTTACACATTTGCAATATTCCTTTGGACCAAGGAAGGAAGAGCGAGCCAACAAAATCCAAGGTAATGAAGCTCATTACGTGATACTTGCACAACCGATCATCACACATCTATATGTATGTGTATATAAACATAATATCATAATATTATAATATCAGAGTATAAGGTTTGAATTCAAAATTTTATACAACTAATTAATGGTTATCGAAAAAGTAAATAAGGTAGATACAAGCCCTCTATCGGTCTTTCCTCTCGTCTCTTTCTTATTTTTTTTTTTTTTTTTTTTAAATTACTGGTTTGACACAATGAGAAAACGTATTATGAATGTTATACAAGGTTATAAGTTTGACACTCGTTTTGAAGCACCATATAAAAGAGCGAGAACAAGGTCTTCCTCTAAACAAAAGTTAGACTTTACAGGTACAACTCAAGTCGAATCTAAATTAGTCAAAATAGTAACTTTTAAATATTGGATGGTCTAACAAAATTAAAAAAAAAAAAAACCCTCTTTCTCGATCAAACTCCAACCAATGCTTGCTTATCTCTTGGTCGATTATAAGATATTTGGCTCTAATACCATATTAAAATTTTACTTTCCTAATTTCTTCATATTAATTCCATGGCAGCATAAGCAACAATAGCAAAGGGGAATCAATTTTTTTTTTTTAGAGCTTCATAGAAATAACTGAAAAAAAAAATGGATTTATTCAAAACATGTTGGAGTTTATTTCCATTCTTTCACTATCACCAGTAACAATTTTGGGGCATTGTTTGGGTCCTTTTTTTTGTCACTTTACTGTTTTTTTTTTTTTCTTTCTTTTTCTTATTATTTTTGGTTAAAATATGTCACTTTACAACCTTTCATTTATAGTTTTTAATTAATTATTAGCTCATCATCATCACATATATATAATATATATATATATATATATATATATATATATATAATAGTACGTAATATAATATATATAACAATCTTGATCAACAGATTCAATAGGAAACCAATGGAAAATCATTGAACTTAAAAGCATCAAAGATCTTGACAGTCTATTCAAGATACAAAAATGGGGTTTTTTTTTTTTTCCTTCAGAAACTTTGAAAAAAATTATTAGTAAACGGATATATATATATATATATATATGAAAACGAAAAATAAAGAAGCAAATTTAGAATGGATTACCAAACAGGGAATTATTATAATAAAAATGGTTTCCAATGCGGACCGTTTCTAGACTTGTTGTATTATTCAAAAAACACAATGTCTTCCAAAATTGCCAAACGAGTCCTTATCAGAAATATTTTAAATAAGCAAGAAAACAAAGCCATTCTCAATTCTCACCCGTCAGATTCACATTGCTTAATGTTCAATGCTTCAATTTAAAAGTACATAATATGATAATATATATATATATATATATATATATATATTTTCCCTTTCTAATTTTGACTTCATTTACAATCAAGAAGCATTTTATATATTGCTTGATGACAACAATTGAACATAAGAAATAACATACAACGTTTGTATGTGAAAAAATGTTGTCTAAATTTGGAATGCTTTGATTTATTTCTCAAATATTCAACGATTTCTTTAGAATATCAAATTCGTAAATTTTAATTAACCTTTCAAATTTACCAACCTTTATTTTTTTTATTTTTTTTATTTTTTCGTGTGGTGTCCGAGTTATACCCGAATAGTCCACACTCGGATCCGGTAGCACTATGGCTGGATTGGCAGCACTATGGCAGAGTTGAATGTCAAACTCCCACCCTTTGGGCAAGGAGTGTGGTTGCTGACCACTCGGCCACAACACACTTGACACCAACCTTTATTTTATATCAATGCAATTACTTTATATTCACATTAAATTCGTCTTTTTTTTTCCCTTTTATTTATATTTTTCTATGATATACTTCTATTTGCGAATAATTTTTCGTTGTTATGACTCAAATTCATAAAGATAGTTAACTATCTTAGTTATACCTTGTTATGTTCATTATTTTTTCTCTTAAAATTAACAAATCACTACAAAGAAAAACTGAATTTAGCGATGAATTTTTACGGCAGCTTAAAAATTTATACTAGTTGTGATACTCTGTCCCACATCGAAATTAGAAGTTAAGTGTAATGATATATAAGAATGGACATAGACACTCATAGTCAACTCATAGTATCTCTTTTAGTATATTAAAGACAATACTAAATAGTTGATTGTGAACGCTGTCAGACTCATAATCGCAACACGAGTTTGACTGAAGTCATTTTTTTTAAGTGTAATAAGTTTATATGTTCTTAATTAGTAATTTAGTATATATTTTTTGTCTTATAGTAGTTGTCTTCACTCTAAATTAAGGTTATATATTTGTATTTTCTTAAACCCCTTAGATCTACCAACCTTCTTATTAACAAATTTAAGTTTTCAACATTAAAACTTTTTTTATTAAAGTTTTGATCCATTTATAGAAGTACTTATTTTTTAAGTAATATATATTTTTAAATTTTGACAAATTTTTTAACTATAAAAAATTTAACCTTTAAACGTCGTAATAAATAAATAAATAAATAAATAAATATATATATATATATATATATATATATATATATATATATATATATATATTTATATGTAAAAAATGTGTTAAAAGATTAAATTCAACCGTTCTTTCTCTCTATCTCTATCTAATTAAGTATTTAGACGAGTTAGAAATTCAACAGTGCCGCCGCCCCCAAACTATATATATACCCATGATCTCCAAGAAAAAAAAATTTCTCAAGGGATGGAATTGAAATGATCATAGACTCACCTTACCTAAACATAATGTGAAAAAAGGATGAAGCAATTAATATAGGAGAAATAGAGCAATGAGAAAATCTCATACCCAAAACAAGAAAAACAATAGTGTAAAAATGCAAAAAGCATCAAAATTCAAACTTTAAGCCCATAATTTTGTTGACCAATAATTGATTGAGAAATACCAATAATATATACACTACTCATACACACACATATATATATATATATATATATATATATATATATATATATTATACAAGGGAAAGAAGAAGAAGAAGAAGAAGAAGACCGCCTCTTTACCTGTTTACTTTTCAAGGGTATGTTGATGAAGAAGGAAGCATCAATCTAAGTGTATACTTTGTACAAATATAATATAAAATATGTATATAATATTATATATATAGATAGATATATATATATATATATATAAATATATAAAATTCTAAAATAGCTTTGAGAGATGATAGGAGGATTTAATTATAAAATTGTCATAGTCCTCGTCCAATTGTGGGTTTTTGACGTGAACTTTCTTGCCGGAACAAAAAGGTCAAATAATAAGACACACACTAATTAATTAATTAAGATCACATAAATTAATGTTTATATATTATTAATCTTAAAAGAAATGCGTAATTAATTTATCCATTTGATGAGCTTTATAAAGTTTTTCAATCATTGCAACATATATATATATATATATATATTTGATTGGGGGTGGGGGTGGGTGGAGGAGGATGAATAGGTTGTCATATGTATACGTAAACACATTTTAACGAATTGATTTACATTTTATTGTCAATTTATGTGTTTATTTACTAATAACAGACACATAAATTGTTTAAATGATTAAATATAGACTAAAATGAAGGGACAAAAAGGGAAAAATAAATTAAATTATTTGATAAAAAAATAATTGATGGATAAAAATGGTATATTTCAAGCATCCCTCTTCATGAATCTAACTTACAAACAAGAACTGAATAATTAAAACAATATATGTTAACATTTTAATAAGTCAAATACATAAGATCAATGGAAAATTAATTTTTGTGTCTTAGGTACCAACAAGATTTTGGTCCATTATTAGCATATATATACATATATACATATAATTTTTATGGTGGTATGGTACCCTTACCCTCATACCCCCCCCCTTCATCCTCCCCACAACAAAAAAGAATAAAAGATGATCAAGAAATGAGGGAAAGGGTAGGAGATGTGGAGGAGGTACTCATATCCATTATGATGTTCATGATCATGTCCATAAGAATATATCACCATCAACAAAGCAAAAAGGATCACAAGACCTTTTAAACCAGAGTTCAAACAGCTAATAATAAAAAGGACTTACTGTATACACAATATATATATATATATATATATATATATATACACGAGAAATTGTAATATCCAGTTAGTTACTGTAACTTTTCTTACTTAGGTATCTATATTAAATTTGTCAAGTAAGAGATTTTAAATTTAATGGTTTTAATTATATCGCATTTTTAAACTAAGTCTTGTAGTTTTAAGAATTTCTTCCGAATTAGTAGATTAGGATAATGATTATCAAATATATATATATATATATATATATATGTATATCTATTTCTCTATAGTGCTGACTGATGACATGATATAGAATGGTCCAAAAGTAAAACCATGATCAACATTTGGACCACCCTAAACTCTGTGTATTGCAGCAGCAGTAGTAGTAGCATAATAAGTACTATATATATATGTATATGTATCTATCACTATCTCTCTCTCTCTCTCTCTCTCTAAAATCTGTATCTGCAGTAGTATAGCCCTATACTGTTGTATAATAACAAGTTTCAAAGTGTAAACTCTGCAAGTTGACAAATATACAGTTTTCCAAAAACTCTTTCTTCCCAGCCCCTTTCTTAACTAGCTTCATCCTGATCTGATCAATCTTTAAATGCATATGACAATACAAATCTTTACTTCAGTGTTCATGCAGCATATATATATATATATAACTATATATATATATTTTTTTTTTTTTTTTTTTTTTTGGGTAAATGATCTATATATATATGTTGCATTTAGGAAAATGAAGACAAAATTGTATATACCCTTGTAATTCGATATATCTTCACACTATTTTTTTTTTTTTTTTTTATAAAAAAAAAAAAAAAAAAAAACTCTTTTGGAATGACTTATATGTGTGCATATATGTATTTGTCATGATCCAGACGTGAAAGTCTGTGTTGTAATTATGAGTTTAACAGATTTTACGTTCAACTACTTGATATTATCCTCGTTATATTAAAAGGATACCTTAAGTTGATTATGAATATCTAATCTTTTTTATATACTATTACATATTCATTTTTCATTTCGATGTGTAATAACGTATCACAAAATCTATGTATGTGTAAGAGGGCATGCAGATTGTTCCACACACATAAACGCCCAAGCAACAAAAAGCCAAAAAAGTATTTCAGGTTGACGTAAGGTGGGGAGATCACGATTCATGTGTATGTATATTGTATCTATATCTATATGTATGTATATGAATATATATATATATATATATATATATATATATATATATATATATATATATATATATGTGTGTATGATGGATGGGAAAAATGCATATTTGTATACAAGTGTGCAACGGCGGAGAAAGGGTTTCGACTTAGGACCACTTTTTCCTTTAACAGACAAAAATTAAAGTTGGACGGGAATTAGTTTTTTTAGGTCCACGCACGTGAATTGCGCGTGATCGAACCTCATATTTGTGATTGCCCACACTTTCATTATCCACCAGCAAAGTGTAGCAAAAAATGTGATAAAATATAAATAATAATAATAATAATAATAATAATATAAGGAAAAAAAAATATCACACGTACTTCCAATTTAAAATTAATATGAAAAAGAATTAATATGAAAAACAACAACAAATAATATATATATATATATATATTATATTCGTGATTAATGGCTTTTATGTATTTCCAATATAAATACACTTGTAATAAGAAATATATAACTACTAATAATAAATATAAATTAAGGTAAGTCCATAAAATCATAAATTTGAATTACGATAAATTATATTTATATAGTTCATTTAGTCGAATAGAATATTATATTAAAAGAAATTTGTATTAGGGTTACATCCATAATTTTAATTGTATAGTAGTAATAAAGAATGTAGGTATAACAAACCAACTTCTTTACATTTACATTGTATTTGAGTAGATGATGTGAAGTATTAATTGCACCAAAATATTTAGGGCAAATACTTATATATATATATATATAATTAAATTTTTCTGTATTCCATCTTGATTAATTCAGAATTAAGTAGAGTCGGATTTTTTTTTTTGAAAGAAAGTCTTCTAATACTCATTTTTTCTATATTTACAAAATTTAAACTCGAAATCTTATTTAAAACTAATCAAATTTCTATATTCGATATTTGATTAATTTAGAATTAAGTAGAGTCAGATTTTTTTTTTGAAAGAAAGTCTCCTAATACTCATTTTTTTTCTATTCATAAAATTTGAATTCGAAATCTTATTTAAGAAGAATCAAAATATTCGGCTTAGATTAAAAAGAATTTTTTTTTTTTTTTTTTTGGAGGGGGTTGGGGATTTTGGCACATATGGGGAGAAATTATGGAAAAGAGGGAGAGAGGGAAGAAGATGCTAAGCTGGGAGGGTCCCACAAGGGGTGGGAAAAGGGGCTTTTAATAAGGGGTGGGTTTTTAATTAGAATTAGTTGGAAATATTGGACCACCTCATCTCATGACCTCCACAGGGTCTAATTTAGGGAACATTTTGCACTACACAATATTGGTATCTAATTCCTCTCTCTCTCTCTCTCTCTCTTCCCCCAATAAAGCTTTGCTTTCTCTCTCTAAACTCAGAACAAACTCTCTCTCTCAGATTTGTATGTATGGAAGATCAGATTATTGTTTAGCCCCACAATACAAACAGAGTAAAACCCATCTGAAAAAGCTTGCATACAACTCGAGCTTTACTCCAGTTTTTGGGATTTGTTCCCATCATCATTTACAACATAATACAGACACTCTCACTCACACACACATATATATATATATACAATAAACAATATATATGTATGTTTTCTTAATTTAATTTGAGGTTAGTAGTAAATTAAAGAAGAATTTACACATCATATGGCGGCTTTGTAGGAGGATGTTGTACTGAGCAGATATAGAGAGAGAAAGTGAGAGTAAGAGCAGCTATAGGACGGCGATGATGATGATGTTTTCTTCTTCTTCTTCTTCTTCTGACGAATATGGTCCTGTCTGCACTCTGCATGGGTACTTTGCGAAATATATATATATATATATATATATATATATGAGGAGCTCTTAATTTTATGAGAATGATGATGGTCCCTTTTCTTTTGATTTGTTGTTCGTATGAATATATGTGTGTGTGTATTTTGAAATGATTATAATTAATTAATATTTTTTTGGTGTATAATATTTTGTAGGGGTCTGAAAATAATTGAAGCTGGAGAATTTTGGATTTCTTGGAAGTCTTCTGTTTTGTTCGTATTTATATCATATATCATAGTGCATTGACCCACTCTCTCTATAGCTACTTGGTTTGGTGTGTGTGTGTGTGAGAGAGAGAGAGAGGAGAGAGAAAGAAGAAAGAAGAAAGAAAAAAGAAAAAAGAGATATCATCAAATGATGAACATGGCTTGAAAGAAAGTCATCATCATCAACTTCCCTCCCCCCACCCCAATCTGATCTTCTATTTCTGATTCTTCCCTTCCTTAGGATTAGCTTCTTGGCTTTCCAGTTTCTTGTTGGCTTATTAAGAGTATTAGTCTGAGAAAACCCCCCAAATACATATATATATATATATAAATATATATATATATATATATACACACGCATATATGTATATGTATATGTATTTTATTAAACAAAAGCTTTCAGTACCACCCAACCCTACATCACCACCATCACCACCATCACCGGCGATATTCCATTCTTCTCTCTGGCCGGACAAATTAGTGTAGACAAGTGAGAAAAGACTTCGGATCTTTTTCAGCAAAAGGACTATGGCAACTTTTTGGTCTGGTTGATGTTTTTTTTCTCACTTCTTTAATTGTTTCACGGGTTATCTTTTTTTTCAAGTTAGTCCACGAAGAAGAAGAAGATCTATAGATACATAAATATATATATACCTCAGCCGGGAGGCCGTGAAGAGAAAAGTAGAGTGATGGTGACTACTACTACGACGACGACTAGTGCAGGCCATGGGTATTGTTTCTCCGATGATGCACTTGCAGTTGCAACTGCTACAACCGGTCATCATCATCATGTGGTGAGCGGCCAGTTTCAGAGCTTTGATGATCATGAGTCAAATCCAGAGATCTACGGCTTGACTAATAATAATAATACCACCGGCGGCATGGAGATGATGATGGTAGGGTTTCCAAACAAGAATAATCTGCATCAACCAATCAGCAGCAGTACCAACGTTATGTGGAAAGAGTTCTTCGGAAAATCCTCTAACCACCAACCCGCGGGTCCATCATCGTCTTCTTCGTCTAAGACGGTTATTAATATCGTCCCGCCGGCGGCTGCGGCGGCGACGGTGGGAAGTCATCATGAATTCTATAATCAGCATGATTTTGCCACCGATACGACGACTTTAATGGTTGATGCTACTGCTGCTGCTCATCATCATCATCATCCAGAATCCACCACCACAACCTGGCAAGACAACAGAGTTCAGATTCTTCATCATCATGAGGCGGCGGAGGAGGAAGAAGAAGGGGAAGAGGAGGATCCATCGTTGAGATGCGTATTTAATGAAAGGCCGAGTCAACAAGGTGGTTTATCCCTCTCACTTGGTTCCTCCTCCAACATTAATAATATTCCTTCTACCATCGGATTGCAGTCTTTTGAACTACTTCGACAACCTCATCACGAAGATATAATAAGATTCGCTCCGTCGTCAAGCTCCAGAGACGGCGGCGGTGGAGAATTATTCTTCGGTAAGTCCGCTAATATACAACAACAACAGCAACAAGTGTTTTTGATGATGCAAGGAGAAAGCATCGGCATCCACGGCCATGGAGGAGGACAGTTTCAGATAAGAAGCTCAAAGTACTTAGCCCCTGCTCAGGAACTCCTGAATGAATTCTGTAATCTCGGTATCAAACAGCAGCAGCAGCAAAATGATCGTACAAAGCTATTAAAGTTCCAAAAAACCACCAATCCTCATCAATGGCAGCAGCAGCAGGATCAAGAAACAAAAATCCAACAATCTTCTAATTTATATTCCCTTGACCTTTTGGAACTCCAAAAGAGAAAATCAAAACTACTTCAAATGCTCGAAGAGGTAAATTCAACCCTATATACATTCTATTATATGTATATATATATATATATATATATAATAACAATTTTTGTGTAATTTTTTGTTGTATAAGGTGGACAGGAGATACAAGCACTACTGCAATCAAATGAGGGCAGTGGTGGCTTCATTTGAAGCGGTGGCTGGGAATGGAGCAGCGTCGGTTTACTCAGCCTTGGCATCAAAGGCCATGTCGAAGCATTTCAGATGTTTAAGAGACGGTATTGTTGGACAGATAAAAGCTACGAAGAAAGCATTGGGTGAGAAAGATAATAGTACTGCTGCTACTGCACCGGGCACAACCCGAGGGGAGACACCCAGACTTAGACTCATTGATCAAACTTTAAGGCAACAGAAAGCGTTTCAGCAGATGAGCATGATGGAAAGTCATCCATGGAGACCTCAACGAGGTTTGCCGGAGAGAGCTGTGTCTGTTCTCCGAGCATGGTTGTTCGAACACTTCCTCCACCCGTGAGTAGCTTTATCTTTCTCACTAGTGTGTGTTTATATATATATAATAGTTACAAACTAGATTTACTGAGAGAATCGGTGTTCTAATACTAAACCAGAAAGCACAAAACAAACCCCACATGGAGTTTTTAGTACTGATAGATTATATACATATATATATATTCTTGCATGTAGTCTCAATCATTTTTTGTTACACACACACACACACACACACACACACACACACATATATATATATATATGTATATATTTGTTTGTCTCTCCCCCCACCATCATTTGATACTTATTAAATCCATTTTTCTTTCTCCACGGAATTTTGTCCGTCACGGCCGTATTGGACCCATATATATATATATATGATATATCCTCCTCCATCTCTCTCTCTAATGGATTCTGGTAGCAAAAAGTATGAAATTGATGGGCGTTTTTCATGTGGGATTTATTTTTTAATTTTTTTTTTTACTTTTATGCAGGTATCCAAGCGATGTAGATAAACACATTTTAGCCCGCCAAACTGGGCTCTCAAGAAGTCAGGCATGTCATTTTCTTTATGTAAAAATGACCTTTTTTTACTGTACTACTGGTGGAAATATATGTATATATATGTATGTATATGAAATAGTGCAACTTTGTTTGTTTTCCTGAGTGTCATCGAATCTCTGCAGGTATCTAATTGGTTCATAAACGCGAGAGTAAGGTTATGGAAACCCATGGTGGAAGAAATGTATTTGGAAGAAACTAAGGAGCTTGAGAATATGATGGGAGGATCCTCAGATGGAGATAAATCCCTAGACCTCGACGACGACAGCTGTACTGGTGGCGGCGGCATCTCCCGCCGGCAGCCGCAGAATCAAAATACTCATCATCAGTCACGAACAACGTCTCATCATCATCATCACGATCAAGACGAAGAAAAACCCACAGCAGACCAACTTGTCCGAATAGATTCCGAGTGTCTCTCTTCTATCATCAATAACAACAACAACAACAACCCTCACGAGAAAAATGACATGACCAAAACCCTCCAAGACGAACTACAAGCTAATCTCCACAGTTTTGGTCGTGTCACCGACTCATTCGGTGCCATGGAACTCGATTTTTCTTCCTACAATCATCATCATCATCAACAACAACAGCAAAACATCCGCGGCGGTGGCGGTGGCGGTGGCGTATCCTTAACACTGGGATTACAGCAGAACAGCGGAGTGAGTCTAGCATTCTCTCCGTCGGCATCACAAAGCTCCCTCTTCTACGCCAGAGAAAATGATCATCACATTAATGAAGATTGCACTCCAGCTGTTGTTCAGTACTCACTTTTGGATAGCGAAGCCCAGAATTTGCCGTATAGGAACTTAATGGGAGCACAGTTGCTTCATGATTTGGCTGGATAGCTTTAATTAAGCCATATATATATATATATATATATATATATATATATATAGTATAATCAAAAAAAAAAAAAAGAATAGCAGTAAGTATGTACGTACGTAGTTTATAATTCTCCATTGATGAATATCGAAGGTCGGCCGGAAAGATATATATATATATATATAATATATATATATATATATAGATACATGAATTATTGCTTAAGTTCTATATTGATTTTCAATATTTTGCAACACCCAAAAAAAAAAAAAAGAAAAAAATGAAGAGACATTTTTTTGTTTGCTTCTCAGATTAGCAGCTATTGATGGAAGAATATACAGATCCTTTCTTGCCTTCTTTTGGACACAAATCTCTGTAAGTATTCGCGAAGTTTAATGATTCTAACCGGTAGTGTGCATATAATATATTATATATATTTATATATATATATATATATATATATTGTGTCCAAATCTCACGTCACAATAATTGCTTAATATATAAAAAGTTATATCTACTTCATTAATTTGAGGTCTTTTGGGAAGGAGCCCTAAATATAAAATCGTGAGGGCTTTCAATCATTTGATTTGTGGCTCTAATTTAATTAGTTACATTATCAATGAGGAGGAATTGAATTGATATTTACTTGTTGCATATATATATATATATAGAAGAGAGAGAGAGAGGAAGAGGTTTTTTTTTTTTTTTTTTTTTTTTTTTTGAGTTATAAGGACAATTAATAAATTAGGCAACAGAATCCGTTGCACTCTCAATTCAAGATTGGGACTATTCATCTACAAATTACAAAAATATCATGATCATCAATTTGATAATTGTGGTCCTTAAATTCCCCACCCCCCAAATTAATATACATATATATATATACAAAAAAAAAAAAAAAAAAAAAGATTTGGGGTGCACCGATGGATCTGATCTAAAAATCGTCAAGAACACGATGATTTATCTCCACCACTTTAGTGAAATCGAAAGGTGCCTTTGTTTTAGTGCATGCTTTTTTAAGATAATAGCACCAAAGTTGATTGAGATATTTCATGCTACCCTCCTCAAATTCAATATACATATATACATATTAGAGAATTATATATATATATATATATATATATGCGCCATTCAACATTAACATTTAGGGTTTAAAAGTGGTAAACTTTCTTTAGGTTAAGATTTCATCAATTTTTTTTAATATCTTTATTGAGAAATATTAAGAACCCTTTGATCAAAAAAACCTTCTTTGGCAAGTGTGTATATATGTATATGTGTATGTATGTATATAGCCGACATATTATTAAAGTTTATCCTTTGACTTAATTTATAAATTATCTAATTTTTGAAATTTTTTTTAGAAATCATAACATCTAATGTGTCTCGAATTCAAGACTTTCACGTTATAAGTGAGATTGTTACTAACTGAGCTACATATTCTTCACAAATTTCTATGATATTGTTTTCTAGTTTTTCTTTTTACCAATATGTAATTTTGGTAAACAAAGACATACAAATATATATATATATATATATATATATATATATATATATATATATATATATATAATGTATATGAAAGAATTTTTTTTTTTTTGCTTAAGTATCCGGTATCCGAACCCACACGGGTCGACTAATCCGGATGAAAGAAAATTTTTAAGTAATTATTGAAGGAGACATATTTGGACATATTATTATTGTTGTACTACAATAATAATAATAATAATAAATTTTGAACTCAAAATCTGATTTAAAAAAAATTAAACTAATTTATAAATGTATGTATAGTAATATTTAAATTAGATAAAATAATAATTTTAAATAATGTTTATAAAAAAGTATTTATATATACAAAACACGCTTTAAAGGCCTCCAAATTTTTAATGGATCAGTTAGAACTTGTTGGGTTTTCTTTGCCATGGCTTGGGATCATGGCCCAACAGTTTGTACCCAAAGCAGCTTTCAAAAGTGCCAAATGTAATAGTTATTTTCTTGGTTATTTGGTTTTCCAAAGTATAATGACACTTATAAGTTCTATGGAGGAAAAATCTTATTCTAATTCTTATATTACATTTACCGTGAGTGTTGAACGTTAGGTTTCCTGTAAATTCGTAAATTTAATAGTTATTTTGGTAAGCGAACTCCTAATATTTTCTCCAAGGCGGATGGTCGAGGTTTCGAATCACTTGTGGTGGTTAGCTTCATGTTAAAAAAGTTCTGGGTCGGACCCTAACCCTCGAGTAAGAGTTGAACTCTGCGAGCGCTCGTAAGCTGAGTCCGAATAGTCTCACCGAAAAGGTGAGGATACCGGGCTCCCCAAGTGGGTACCAAAAATATATATATAAAAATAAAATTTTAAAAATTATAATAAGATAAAATTTTTTAAGATAAAAATAATACGAAATAGAATAATAATCTAATATCAATTATTATTATTATAGAAAAAATAATAAAAAAAAAGGATAATTTAGCATAAATTACGTGTCATCGGGTTCACATACGGCCCACACGCATATACAAAAGGGGAAATCTATATCCAAATTTTGACCCGACCCTTTTAACCCACAAACAGATTTCCCGTTCCCCTCCCGGTCTGTATCCGTCTCTCTCAACGATCTTTCCCCCAACAGTTTCCGGTAACGTACAATTTGTTTTTTTATTGATTAGGGATTTCATCCTGCTTGAATTTCTCACCATCTGCGATTCTTGTATCTTAATCGTACTTCTATTGTTATTTAAGTATAATAAATGGTAAAAGCTTTAATTTCGATCTCTTTTGGTTAGTTCAGCTGAATGTTCTTTCTGTTTCTGTCAAATCATGATGATTGCTTTCAGTTAGATTTTTTTTGTTTCCTTCTTTTTTTTTTTTTTAACTAACTTTTGTTCATTATGGTTGACTTTGATTAAAGTTTTTTATTTATTTATTTATTTTTTCCTAATGTGCTGCAGAAATTGTGGTTTTTCTGATTAGTTCGCGGTATCATGGATTTAGTGTCCAAGTACCAGGTAATTACTTCATCGTTTGTTGATTTTTTCCAGAGGTGATTTTGGTAGAATTAATTGTTGGTTGGTGGATTCTTATGAAAGTTTAGATTCCATTCATTTGAATTCATAATGCAATTCAACTTGATTGATTGGTTTGAATGTGATTGGATGGAAATACTTGGCGGTGCAGGGATATGTTGGACGAGTATTTGGAAATGAGAACTCGGATTCAAGCGATGATAGGTAATACAGTTTAATTTTTTTTTTTTTTTCTGCTTTTAAGGTGGTTGTTTGTTTCTGCTCTTTCAACAAGCTTTCTCAGTAATTCTTTAGAAAATGTGTGTTACATTACTAAATCATGTAATTATGTGACACAAAGTTTAGGAAATGCAGCAATGCGGATGTTGCTATGTTGAGGAAATTATTAAAAAGATTTCAGTTGATTTTATCTTGTTATTCTCTCAGAATTGAAACTTCCAGTCCTCTATTTCCTTTTAGGAATTTACTCTTAATGCTCTTTTTTAGCCAACGTTCTGCCAAATACAGTCTTTCTTCCTCTAAAACAAGTTGCATGGTCTTTGGATTTTCATTAAGTATTTTCCATCTCTACTTTAATGTTCTGGTTGAGTTTATTAACTTCTAGACCCATATCTATAGCTATGTGGAACGCCTACTTGACCGCATAAGCAACGGTAAGCTGGCCGAGGACAGGAGGGCTGCAATGACCGAACTGCAATCTGTTGTAGCTGAGAGCCAGGCTGCACAGTTAGCTTTTGGAGCAATGGGTAAATTATTCCCACCATTTTGGAGACATTTGGATTGTTTTTCACATACAATATAATTGATCACTTTGAATTTGATTCTTTTGCAGGATTCCCTGTACTTTTGAGT
This sequence comes from Cynanchum wilfordii, assembly GCA_025388415.1. Lineage (NCBI taxonomy): Eukaryota > Viridiplantae > Streptophyta > Magnoliopsida > Gentianales > Apocynaceae > Cynanchum > Cynanchum wilfordii. The sequence goes on from JAHSUH010001581.1 coordinate 3,754,337, forward strand.
GTCTTGAAGGAGGAGCGAGATGATGTTGAAATGGTTTAAAGCCTCTTCTGCCTCTCCTTTTTTTTTTTTTTTTTTCCCTATAATTTCTTCCTTTATACCTTTGTGGTTTCTTCTCTACCAATTCTCAATATGACCTATTTTAGTTAGTAAAAGATATATTTCTTTGCTTCTATTTAATATTTGCAAAGAATTTAGGCTAAAGCTCTAGTTTTAAAATTTTAGGTGGTCTAAATTAACTGTGTGCCATCATTTCCACCAACATATTGGTTGTTTCTGAGGTCAAAGATGCCTATTAGTAATAATCTAGCTAGAAATTTAATTGATGACTACTTTTTTCTGAAATAACTGCCACCTGACTGATTTCTATCTACTGTTCATTTATTCTTGTCTCTCTCAGTCTGGTAAAATAATCTTAGTCTTCATTAAGCACCCATTCTATGAAATTTTGATCTAATTTACATTGTCTTTGAAGGTTCGAGGAGCTTTAGAAACTTTTGTCTATGCCTTAACTCCACTTGATCCGGCTAAAGGGCCAAAGAATGATGTCCAACCAGCTCTAATGAACAGTGATTTGCTGTCTAGAGAAGTAGATAGCATTTCTCTTCTTTTAAGCTTATTGGTAAGCCTTTCTCCTTCTGATATTATGGATCTGCTTTATCTTGCTTTGCAACTGCTGACTTATGCATTAATAGTCAGAGGAGGATTTCTACATAAGATATTACACATTGCAACTCTTAACAGCCCTTTTAACAAATTCTCCAAATAGGTATTCCTACAATTCTTTTCTTCTTGTCCTTTTGTGGTCACCTATTAGTATTCCAAAGAAAAAAAATCTATTGAAATCTTTTTCAGGTTACAAGAAGCCATTTTAACCATTCCACGCGGTATTACCCGGCTTATGGATATGCTTATGGATCGCGAGGTATGAATCTGGTTACTAAAAAAGGATGCTATTCAGTTCCAGAAGCTCTTGGAAGTTAGTTCCTTGTTGAGGAAATGCCTTAATTTCACTTTGGCTCCTTTGAAGGTTATCCGGAATGAGGCTTTATTACTTTTAACTTACCTAACCCGTGAAGCTGAGGTGAGCTTTTGCTTATTTCTATATCTTATGGTGCTGCTACTTTCTTCTACTTCCTAGACTCAATTAAACCTTGAGTATTTTGGTTCCTCTATGAGAATCTTATCTATTGCAATTTAACTTTTCAGGAGATTCAAAAAATTTTGGTCTTTGAAGGTGCTTTTGAGAAAATCTTTAGTATTATCAAAGAAGAAGGAGGACCAGAGGGAGGCGTCGTTGTGCAGGTGATTTGATGATAGGGTGATGTTTGGATCCATACTGTTCCACCCCTCCCACCCCCACTCCCCGTTTACTACTCTGTATTATCATTTGATTAGTATTCATACATGTGAGGCTTATAGTTCTCTGTATGCCATTTTTCAATTAATGCATATGTTCGCATGACTTTACAGGATATATGATACTAATATCCTTTTGGTACTTTTACAGGATTGTCTTGAATTGTTGAACAATCTACTTCGTAACAATCCATCCAATCAGGTTTTCATTTTAAAAAATTCTTACCCGCCCTTCTTTCTCTAGTCCTAACACTGCCATAAGCTTCTGAATATGGTCTAGGTATTGCTTCGGGAGACAATGGGCTTTGACCTTTTGGTATCAATTCTGAGGCTGAGAGGGAGCTACAAGTTTACCCAGCAAAAGGTTCAAATTTCATTTATTCATGAATTTGTTTATCTGTTTCGTTTGCCATTCTTTAACTGCTTGCCCAACATGCAATTACCACGTCATCATATAAGCCATTGCTTATCACATTTTTTTTCCTCCTCTTGTTGATTAACTGATTGCCAGTAGACAATAAATCTACTTAGTGCTTTGGAAACAATTCATTTACTAATGATGGGAAGTCCAGAATCTGATCCCAGAAAAGATTCAAACAAGCTAACAAATAAAACAGTGTTGGTTCAGGTATGTTTTAAAGTTTTATTCTTCGATGATGAAATTTATTTTCTACCTGAAAATCATTCATTAATGTAACAAGTTTTGTGAATTATAGAAGAAGGTTTTGGACTATCTACTTATGTTGGGAGTTGAAAGCCAATGGGCCCCTGTTTCTGTTCGTTGTGCTGTAAGTTAACTTTTAATGCCTTTCTAAATATCTTTACTTATTTCTGCTACTTTTCAAGAGATCTTTTCTTATCTGGTAGGAATGGAGTGGAAATTTTTTGTTATATTGAATAAAGGAATGATGGTAACTTGGGTCACATATATATTGAGTTATAATTCTATATTTTCGGGTTGACCCCAGAAGTACTATCGTCAATTCACAAATCCCCATGGTGGAACCCTTTTATGAACTATTACGCTTATTATATTCCATATTATGCAGGCACTTCAATGCATCGGAGACCTAATAAATGGTCACCCTCAAAATCGTGAGTGCCTTGAAAAAAAGGTACTTGGAGAGGAACCACATGTAGAGCCTGCTCTGAATTCCATCCTGAGAATTATCTTGCGAGCATCTAGCATTCAGGAGTTCATAGCGGCAGACTACATTTTCAAGAGCTTCTGTGAGGTTTGTATGTTTAATGATACTTCTACTTACGTACTGTAGTTTTAGTCTAATACTTTATGAATACCCGTTTAATCATGTTTTGAGCTTAAATTCTAATTTGTAGTTAGTTTTATTTCTTTATGATGTTTTCGATAATCCTTTTTGCCTTTTGATGATCTACTGAAATTAATTGTGATGATCTACTGTATTTGAATACAGAAAAACCCTGATGGTCAAACAATGTTAGCATCAACTTTAATACCACAGCCGCAGTTGATGACTCATGCTCCATTTGAAGATGATGTTCACATGTCATTTGGAAGGTAATAGAATTTATTTTCTATTTTCTCGCTAGCTTTCTTTACTTAGTTAATTCCCTCTCAATTAAGAGAAAATAAAGGCGAGGGAAGCAAAGAGGGGAAGAAAGTGAGAAAAGGTTTGCAGGTGACTTAACGGGAATAGGTTCTTAACTATCAGAGAATTTCTACCTGAAAATAGATTGTAAAAGCAAAAGTGAAGGAAAGTGTGGACAAAATATTTCTGCTCAGAATAACTAAGCTTCCATAAAATTCTTTCTTTTCTGCAGTATGCTGTTACATGGTCTTACCATGAGTGAAAATGATGGTGATCTTGAGGTATGTTTCTCCCTTCAGGTCACTTTAAAGTCCTATAGCCCTAATAAGTAATTGATGAGCTTGTTTGGACTTCTAATGTCAAATAATCAATTTCAACACTTTGCCTGTTATACTAGGCTTATGTTTATTGTCTTAGTTTCTGAGTCATTTAGTTTCTGAAGTTCATGATTTAATATGCTGACATGCAGACCTGCTGCAGAGCTGCAAGTGTTCTTTCACATGTCCTGAAGGATAATGCACAATGTAAAGAAAGGGTAACCGATTCTGTTTTCTTGTCATATCTCACATATATATACTTCATTTTATTATTTCGATTCAGCATGTAGTACTTGGACCATTTAAAAGAACAATTGGTTGAGTTGTCCTTCCTGAGTGGTATTTGTGGTAAACATGTCACATTGTATGTTGCTGCAGGTTCTGCGAATTGAACTTGAAGCTCGTATACACTCTCTAGAAGGTTCTGAACCTTTAATGCACCGTATGATGAAGTATCTGGCGCTTTCCTCTTCTATGACAAATAAGGATGGAAAATCAACAGCATCAAGAAACACCTATGTCCAACCAATTATCCTGAAACTGCTTGTTATTTGGCTTTCTGAGTGTCCAAGTGCTGTGGAGTGCCTTCTTGATTCCCGGCATCACTTGCCATATTTGCTTGAGTTGACCTTAAATTCAAATGCTACTGTATGTACAAGGGGATTGGCTGCAGTGCTTCTAGGAGAGTGTGTACTATACAATAAATCGCTCATTAATGGAAGGGATGCATTGAGCATAGTTGATACAATAAGCCAGAAAATTGGTCTCACTTCATACTTTCTGAAGTTAGATGAGATGCAGAAAAGCATTCTATTTACCTCTGCCAAATCAGCCCTGTCCCGCAAACCCTTGACAAGATCTACTGCCGCTAGCATGGCTGATATGGAAGATGCTGATGAAAATGAGGCAATTGATCTGAAGAATGACCAGCCTATGCTTGCATCAACATTTGATTCTGAATTTGTAAATTTTGTTAGGCTTTTGGAGGCAGATATACGAGACAAGACAGTAGAAATTTATAGCCATCCAAAGAGTCAGGTGGCGGTGGTCCCGGCTGAGCTTGAACAGAGAAATGGGGAGAATGATGGTGACTATATTAAGCGGCTAAAGGCATTTGTGGAGAAGCAGTGTCTTGAGATACAGGTACTTCTTTATGGTTAGGGAATATTATTCAGCTTTATCGGAGAGTGATTGCTTGCCAAAGTTTCTGTGTTATTTAGGAACTTGGTATGGTTGTTTCCCATGAAAGAATTGCTCACGGATTGTTGCAATCATGTGATTATGTTTTCTCGGATCATAATTACCTATGATGCTATAGTATTTTCCCACGTTTCATCATTATCCAACATGAGGACATGACAGGGCTTGCATTAAACATGTAATTTTCTTTGGTTTATCTTCTTTTTAACTTTTCATGTACTTACTTGTCTCTGTCTTTGTCTATCTGCTTCTTGACTGAAGGACCTTTTAAGTCGAAACGCAACTTTAGCTGAGGATCTGGTGAGGGCAGGTGGCAATGCTTCATCCCAGCTTGAGCATAAACCTAGTACCGGACCCGAAAGAGTCCAAGTGGAGACACTTAGAAGAGATCTTCACGAAGCATCACAACGAATTGAGATGCTTAGGACTGAGAAAGCTGGGGTCGAGTCTGAGGCTTCAATGTACAAGAATTTAGCTAGTAAAGTGGAAGCTGATCTAAAAAGCTTGTCTGATGCATATAACAGTCTCGAGCAAACAAACTTCCATCTAGAAAAGGAAATAAAAGCTTTAAAGAATGGTGGAGCAGTTCCTGTCCCTGATGTTGAAGCACTGATGGCAGAAGCAAGAGAAGAAGCTCAAAAAGAGAGTGAAGCAGAACTAAACGATTTGTTTGTCTGTCTTGGACAAGAACAGAGCAAGGTAGAAAGACTGACTGCAAGGTTAACGGAGTTGGGAGAGGACGTGGAAAAATTGTTGGAAGGCATAGGAGAGGAGGAAACAGAACTTCAAGAAGATGACGGAGAAGATAAAGACTAATTTATTTCTACTTTCTTTTTTCTATTTTTTACCTATTCTAATGCTTTCTGGTAAAACTATTGCAGGGGGTTGTGGTGGTCTTTTTTCTGATTTCTGATACCCTGAACTCAATCGTGCTCTGAACTAAATTGTACATCTATTGGTAAATTGTACAGTGTCATTATTTATATTGTGTAAGTTGATAGATGAGGGACAGGTTTAATTTTTGAGTAATCTTGGATCATTTTTATATATATATATATATGCTAATACATGCATTAATTGTTTGGACTTTGTGATTTTTTATATAAGGGAGCTATTGTTGTCTTTTTCTTTTCTTTTCTTTTTTTTTTTTTTTTTTTAACAGTTTGATTACCAAACAAATTGCATTTTATTATATTTAAAATATTTATCTTTTTTATATTTTTTATTGAATTTGAATTCTATGAAAAAATAAGTTGTAAAGGTATTTGAATTCTAATAAATCACTACTTATTTCTCATTAAAATATTTTTTTTTCATTTTATTATTTTATATATATAACATGCATTTATATTACTTACCAAACACAAAATGCATTTATATTAACTATTTATTAGAATTCAAATGCCTTACAACTTATATATTCATATTCGAATTCAATAAATAAAAATTAAAAAATATTATATATTAAATATAATAATAAGATTATAAGAAAATAATAAAAATATAAAATTTTAATACTTTCTATATCATAATAAAATATTATATCTTTTTAATGTAATTTTTTATATACTTTACATTTAGAACAAAGTATACCACTAATATATTATATATATATATATATATTCTTAAAACTTACAGCGGTAATAATAATACACTTATTTATTTATTTATTTTATATATTATATTATGTTTGTCTATATTTATATTTATATTTATATCTATATCTATATTATATCTTTACAATAATATCAATATCAGAGTGACATCCTCATCGGTAGTAGTACCCATCCTAATTTTTTTATTAAAATTAGAAGAAAATGAGGAAAGTATCCTACGTTTTTTCATAAAAATTAGAAGGAAATGATAAAAGTAACATAGTATTTTTGATGAAAATTAGAAAAAAATGAGGAAAGTATCTTAAGTTTTTTCATAAAAATTAGAAGGAAATGAGAAAAGTAAATGAATGGAAAATAAAAAACGTCTCTTCTCTTTATAAATAAATTCTCACATATTAAACAAATTAAAACTTCAATTTTGTTTTCACTGGTTGTCTGAACCAGTTTGACTCTTCCTTTGTCTTAATTAAATTGTAAATTAAGTACTAATTCAACTCATGCTATGTTATGTTTATTAAATTGTAAATAATGATGATTTTCTTTTATTATTTAATTTTTTTTGTTAAAATATATATTATTTTAAAAATATATAATTTATGTCCAAAAATTAAACATTTCAATTATTTTTTTATAATAAATATTAATATTAAAACAAAATCAAGAATTTTTATATAATATTTTCATTTTCTCAATAAAATGAATAGCATTTAATTTAATTTCATTTAATTGCATAATTGTGAAAAGTATTACAATATTAAATATGCGAAATATTTCATTTATATTTGAACCTTTTGTTTGATTTTTATTTTCTTTTTAGATATCTTATAAAATTTTTGATACGCTCAAAATGCATTAAATTGTTGTTAAAGGAAGAAGGCGAAATCAAACCCACCAGTTTTGAGTTTAGCAGTTGAGATATTGAAGATCTAAATAGGTTTTTTGTTGTCTTTTTTGTTGTCTTTTTTGTTGTTTTTTATTATGTTTAGTCATTTCCGACTCACCTAAAAATTAGGTTGAGTTTTTTTGTCCCACCTAATTTTAGGTTGGTGTTTTGTTCTATTATCATGAATGATTTTAATCATTCATTTGTGTATTTTTTTCTTTTAATGAATTTCCACTTATCAAAAAAAAAAAAATATATATATATATATATATAGAATCAACCAGAGCAAATTATTATAAAAAAAAAAAAAAACAAAAACACCAACAATTTCCCATGAGCTGAGGCTATTATTCCTAGTGGAGAAACATTATGCGAATTGCTCTCACAACTTCACTATATTATTCCCATTCAATTCTTGGTGAAGCTAAAACTACAATAACTCTATTTACTCCAGCAACATTATTGCATATCTTTCTAGTCACAAAATCAAGAACTCTCTGTTTAAAATTGTACCTAAAAATCACAGCACAATGTAAAAAATGAATTAATAAAGAACACTTTCCATGAGTAGAAATATAGATAAGAGCACATACCAGTTTGCAGAAAATCCATCTTCCAATGTTAACCAACCCAACAACATGATAATTTGGTATCAATACTGTATAAGATTGCCATACAGAATCATAAATATCAGCATCTTTTATCGACTGAATGAAGATCTCCACCACCTATATATATTTATAACATAAATAGATCTAATTAGGAAATGTAAATATATTTATATATATAAATGGTAACATTAAGCATGCATATAAGTATATATGAAAGAACAAACCTGTCGGAGGATATCCAAAGCATTCCCTTCATTCACATGACCCGAAATTCTAAAAGCAAAGTCAGGCCCAGGGAAGGGGTGGCTATTTAAGAAAGCCTCTGGAACATTTAAAATCCTTCCCAATGTAAGAACATGGGAATCAGTTCTCACCTTTCTCACCTTTTCAGGGATACACAGCAGTTCTTTTAGATTGTTTTCTAAAGTTTTTCCTTGAAAAATTACACATAGGGAACAGACAAGAAGATATGTTTCCTAATACATATATAACCTTATCCTTGAAGGAAGGTTTCAGAGGTGGTTCGATGAGCTTAAATTCCATGTCCTTTGGAAGGACTCCAATGTTATGATGCCCATTGGTAGAGAGGAAGATATCAAAATGTAGGTTTCCTCGTACCAGGTAAGCAGGTTTCTTTCCCAATTTCTGCTCCAAATCATGGGCAAAAGCATCAAAGGTGTTGATAAACTCCTTTTCAATTATGTCCTTTTTAAAATCAATCACACCTTTCAGTTAGCTAAGGAACTGTTTTGTTGCATCAACACAAGTAACAGGTAAATGAAGATCCCTTTCAAAGGTTTCCATTAGTCGCTCTCTCTCCTTGTACCTAGGAGAGTAAATTAATATTAATTAGGATAAGAATCCCCAGAATATATAAAAGAACATAAATTGCATTCTTCCATTAATTAAGCATTTCTTATCAAGACTTTAAAAATATCAATTAAGAAAGAAATAATTCTAGATTCATGAATACATAGTACATACAAAAGTGGGAACTCAAAACCTCAATAAACCATTATCAACAAAGATACAATGAAGCTTATCCCCAATTGCTTTATGGAAGAGGGTAGCAGCAACAGTTGAATCGACACATCCAAATAATGCACATATAACATGGTCTTCAGGCCCCACCATGCGTTTGATACTTCTTGTCATCAGATTCAACCAAAGCTCTGTGTTGGATATAACACTAACTCCACAAACATGCAACAGAAAATGTTTTAGTGTTTCCATACCTTCTGGTGTATATGTGTCCTGTAGGAGAGATTAATTGATGAGTGACTGCTTCTTTTCTTTTCCCAAAGGTTGAAGCATTCAAAGATTTTACAATTAATGCATTCATGGAAGGCTAGAACAACCTAGCACTAACTCCATTTTGTGTGCTTTCCTCTTTTCACATTTTATTCTACGACATCTATGCAATAAAATGGTTTCGGAAACAAGCAAATCAAAACCATAGGGTTGTTTTCTATATCCTTCATTAATTTAGTGCTTAATCTTATGAAACAACAAAATACCTAAGGTTGGATACATAATAAATTGTCCATTATTTTTTACAGACAGGCGTGTGGGTTTGAGAGTCAAGATCCCCTAGTAAATACACACCGTAGAATTACTAGTAGAGAAAATATGCATAGCACGCACCAAGGCCAATTTTGTCAGACAATAACCTAGCAACACTCATCCAAATGTAACCTCCACTTTTTAGTTAATCAACTTATGCATAACTATGATATTTGGGAAACTGACATGTAAGGCAAACAACAGCAGAAAACATGAGCAAATCATCATCAATATTATAAATTAACAATATTAATTTTACCTCTGGATGATAATTCAACCCATAAAACTTCCTCTCTTTGTTCGCGATCGCAGCCACTGATCCCTGTCGACTCCTAGCCACCACCTGAAATCCTTCGGGCAACTTGACAGTTTCATACCCACAATCCATCCATACCACCTGCTTATCACCATTGGACTTGTTCCCAAACAATCCTCCAAAAAAAAAAAGCATTTTCGACCTCAATCTCCCTTATCCTATATCTATACTTATCTCCGAAGTGACGAAGTCTGAACCTTACTACTTCCCCACCAAGCCTATGCACAAGCAGATGCATCCCGAAGGAAATGCCCAAAACGCAAATGTCACGAGACTCAGCATACTCGAGAACCTCATCTCTAAAGCAAGGAGCAGTGGGTCCATGCCCGCTGTGACTACCCCCCAGAAAGAATGATTACTCTCGGACCAATTCTATCTATTACATCGAGAGGGGTAGCACCATTAAGACAGAAGCACAAAATTGACAGGTTCCGTAGTCTTCTTGTTATGAGCTTACTGTTGTACTGTGAACCGTAGTCTAGAATCAAAACAATGAAGTTCCTGTATAGATCATCCATGATCCTGGATGAGATGAATACGAAATGAGGCTGGGGAAGAAGGAGGTTTGGGCTCTAACAGAGATTTAAAGAGCATCCAATCCTGCTTTGACAGGAAAATTCTGTATTTGAATAGATTTGGGAATGAGGACGGAAGGATATTTCCTCCTAATCCGCCCCCGTCATAACCATAACAAAAAAAAAAAAAATTTATACATGAAACTTTTTCAATTAAAACCGAATGAGACGGAATTGCTTTGACCGGAAAATTCTGTAATGGGGGATCGAGGCGGAAGAAGCTAACCATTTTCCTTAAATCCACCAACAATCAATTCTTCCAGTATGTATCGAGAGCCAACTGAAATCAAAGTTTTTCATAAGTCTTCTCTTCCTTCACCGATGCCGGCTTCCCGGTCATGTTTATCCCCCGAAAAAAAACCCTATATTCATTGGATATTTTCTTTGCTTAATATAATAATATATATTATTTTGGATGATTCGAATAAATATTAGTAATAGATATTATTATTTATAAAAATAATATATATATGTATCACTGGTATTCATTTGAATTACCATCGAGCCAATTAATAAAATAATAAAAATAAAAGTATATACTATATCTAATTATTTGAATTTTTATACTATAAAATTTGAATTCTTAATTATGTATTTTTATAAAAGTAAAATTATGTTAGTATACTAATTGTATGCATTTAACTTTTATATGTTCCCCTCAAAAAAAAAAAAATCTTTATATATTAATTATGAGGGGGTGAAGTTGAAGGTTGAGTGAGAGACTTGAATTCAACATATGTCAGAAATTGTTTTATGGTACAATTTCAATAGTTTTGACCGTCTTTTTCACGAATTCCTATCATAATCTGGAGAGTCTATAAGTAAATATGAGTTTTAGCGACACTTATAATTGAATACTAGATATTGATCTTATTGTACCAAAAGAATATATGTGAAGTTGACTTATTAGAAATTATGTATTTTCAATATAGATCGAGATATCACATTCACTCCCCTAAGTTATAACGTCCTTGCTAGAATTTAACTGAACACAATTGGTCTAAGCTCAAAATCGGTGGACGTCTAAGATTTTAGAGGTGGCTCCCATGAACATGACGTAACACTTAGTTCCGATAGTTCAGGCTAGTTACTTACTTTAATACCAACTGTCACACGACCTAAGACCCTTGAGGCCAAATGCTACAATTATGGATAATGTCATCCACAATCAACTATTTGATACAGTCCTTATTAGGTTAAAAAGATATTTTGAATTGAATATGATTATCTAATCCATTCTTCAATATAATATTAAGAATAATACAACTTCGAAAGAAAGATTTTTATGTACTCTCAAAATAGAACATAGTATCGCACTTCTTGAATCATAAATGAGATTGTAACAATGAGTTATGATTTTAAGAAAATTTCAAGATTTCATTTTTCTTCCCCACTTAACTTAATCAATACTCACAAATGAATGTTAAGATTATGATTATTAGTTGCAATCTTTTGTATATGAATCATAGATAATAATTTTTAATCATCAATAAACACACCTACCTACCACTAAATTTTAAAATTATAACATCCACCTACCAAAAAAAAAAAAAAAAAAAAAACCTTTATTATTTTCTTTTTCATTTAAAAAAATTTGAATTATTTTATAATTAAAATAAAATAAATTGAAAAAAATTAACTTAGATACCCTAAATATTACTTTTAGCTAAAGCCAACTTTAATGTCCTTGCTTACACTTTAATCATGATTATGAATTATTAAACTTTCCAATAAACAAAAATTGACATCCAAATGAATAATAATAATAGGCAATCTCACCGCGCATAAGTGAGCTATCAAGAAATTGCAGATTGAAACACACACTCAATATGTAATCATTCAAAAATTAAATAAAAATTAATTTAAATATAAATATAACTAAACGACATTGTTCTTATTCAAAATATCATAAGTATCTATATATTTATATATTTATATAAATATATATATATATATAGAAGTAGTATTAGTGGTACACATTTGTAATGTAGTGGGCAAAAAACAACAACTACCCCCCTGAAATGAAATTCAAGAACAAAGCCCCACTCCCAATAAGTGGTGGTGGTCTTTCTTATTCAACTACTCCTATGGGGGTCCCTTTTTCCCTTTGCATCTCCAACTCCACCATTTTTTACATTTGCATATCTCCAAATTGTACCGATAGAATCTAATTCTTACTTTAAAAAAATTACACTTTAATTTTTACGTAACGCTCACAGTTAGCATCAAACTCACTTTGACTTTTACATAATATTCACAACAAATATCAAAACAAATATCAAAACTCGTATTCTTATATAAAGATTCATACTAATATGATAGTATGAATGGTAATGATAATGAGATTGAAAAGACACAATAGAGAGTAGTGGGTAAGCAAACACTACTAGCTTGATCTTGAATTATAAGTTTAGCCATAATTTTCTTGGAATCTGTTGTTGTTTTTTTTTTTTTTTTTTTATGATGTAGTGTCCAAGGTTAACCCGAATAATTCACACTCGGATCCGACAAAGCATAATAGCTGGTTTGACAACACTAAGATTGAAAGTGAGTGTCGAACTCCCAACCATAAAGTTAAGAGTGTAAGTGCTGACCACTCGGCTAGCACTCACTTGACACTATGTCCATTATGTCCATTAATGAGTGGTTTTTATTTTCATTTTGCTTCACACTATGTCCATTAATTTTCATAAAACCCTTTATAAAAGATAAAATACAGTCAAAAAAAAAAAAAAAAAAAAAAAAGGGCACATGATGAGTATAGTAAAAATTGATACTTTTCAAGATCTAACCTACCATTGGCTAAGCAAAATCATCATGCAAAAATATGAACCCTCTTTACAAGCATGACTTATGGCTTAATCTAAGGAAATTTGTTTAGATAAAACAAAGAACCAGAATACAAAAAAATAATACAGAGACTGCATTGGGATTCATTCAATGGACATATAAATGTGGAAACTTTGCTACAACTCTTTACATCATTCTCTGCCTCTTCTTCCTCCCACAGTTTCCTTAAATAGCACTAGTTTTTTGGAGAAAACTAGAGATGAGCCTTTTCAGAACTGAGCCCATGAATTTAACAAATGAAGCAATACAGCTAACAATCTAACATGGTAGAGGAAGCAAATTAATTCAATTTAATTCCTTTTTCTAATAGGAAATGAATTCCCCCCTTGCATTTTGATGTCATTGCATTTCACTTATCTCACCATCTCTACATAGACCTACCTCGATCACCATACTTTTCTTCTTTGAGTCCATAATCCTGCAACAATTTCTTCTAGCAGACTGCGCAGAAACAATGAAAAAGAACAGGTTCATATATGAATTAGAACTCATGAACAATAATAAAAGATGAATGTTTCAAAAGTGGAAATGAAACAGAATGAAGGTTCTTACTCTCTCCCATAGTCCTGGATCAGGCTTCTTCCGAACCTCTATTCTATCGACTTGAGCAGGATCAGCCATCTTCCATTTGCAAGCAGGACTGGGAACGCGATGCCTAACGTATTCACTAACAGTTTGATTACCAGAAGCATCCATCCTAGCCTTTGATAGATAAAACACAAAGGACTTTTGGCATGGATTCCTCATGACAGGCCTAGTGTTGAAAGCATATGCAGTATAATCTGCCCTCCTATACCAATTCAAGAATGTTCTTGATGGCATTTCTATTTCTCGTGGTGATAACATCCCGCGAAATATTTGGACTGCGAATCCCCAAGAGACCGAGACAGTCCAGCTCCGTGCCTTGTCATAGCAAATGGATTGTTGCATGAGAGCAGCAGAGTCAAGCTTCATTGGAACCAAAAGATGTTGAAGTGCTTGAACTCGAGTCATATTCGGGAATATTGGTTCCACAACATCCAAGTGGTGCAATGTCACTAATGGAGCCACTGGGTGCGAAGCCAGCAAACCAAATAAGTTTCCGTAGACATCATACTGAGTCACCGACCAACAAGAAATCAAGAATTCGTGTTAGAATGAACTGAATCACACATTCCACTACCATCTGAACTAGTGATAAGCTCACAATCACAAACTCAATTTGAGAAAATGAAATGTTCCTAAGATCGACTTCCGGAACATCAAAGCTGGCATCTAATGTGAAACAAAAAATGGTGCAGCAGTTATACAAGACAACTACTAATTGATGCTTCTATAAAAGTTCAAAACTTTGGCACCGACCACTGAAAATAAGGTACCGTTTCCAAGTTTCCAGCCACCACCAAATAAAAAACAAGGTTATCCAACCCAAGGATTAGGAAGTACTCTTTAATATAAGGAATATGTATACACTATTTACAGGACCATAATTGTCTTTAAGGAATGTATTTAGTTCTACCTAAGTAAATGCAATAAACTCCCATACATACTTACATACACATATATATATATAAAGCAGTGAACATTAATACAGACCAGCAATGACAGCATTTCTGTAACTGAAAGTCTGAAGCTGATTAATTAAATATATGAGAGATGAAAAGCTTAATTGTAACTCAAGCATCAAATATCTTCCATAAATCCATCAAATATATTAGAGATAAGACTGTGAACAAACAAGAGAGTAGGCCTAACATTTAAAAGACAAAAAACTGTACCCTAATTAAAGTCCATTAATGATTCAACTGTTCATCAGATGCAATTGTCCACAAGAAATCCGCAAAGATCCAAACAAGTACTAGTAAGAAAAAAGAAAAAGAAAAAGAAAAAGAAAGAACAGTAACTCACCTGGTGGAAACCGGGTTCTTTGGTGAGTGGGACACCGAGTTCAGCCATACAAGCCTGCATTCTATCATCAGAACCATATAAACCAGGGTACCTCTGGATGCATTTATCTTGCATTTTCTCAAGTGCCTTAGCTAAAGGATAACTAATTGCGAAGCCTCCACCGCCATATGCCATTCCATAAGAAAAATAGATGTTCTGTAAATGGGATTCACTCAAGCTTCCAATGTAATAATACTGATTATGGTCGTACTTATTAAGAACCCTAACTAAATTTTCAGTGACGAAAACCGTGTCATCGTCCCCCATCACGAACCACCTCACATTATCCATACCTAATCTCAATGTTTCGGATACAATACGCGAGATCCGAATCGCAGAACGATGCCCTTGCTTGTTCGTGTAACGGAAATGCGATGTGTCCCCAGAGATTCTGAGTTCCGGAAGACGATTGCTCTCGTTCGTGGTTTTAACACTGTCGTCTAACCAAACGATGCCCCTCATTTGTTCCTTCTTCCACCATAACTTAATGTAATTCTTCCTCTTGTTCCACAATTTAGCCGAAGCAGCAATACCAAAAACTATGTGCTCTAATCCCGTTTTCTCTTCTTCCTTTTTCAGCAAATTTACACCGTTATTACCAGAAGACGCCGTAGGTAATGTAGAATCATTGAGTTTATAAGCAATAGCCATATTCTTCTGGTACCGAGCAGAGGTAAGAAAATCATCGTCGCAGGAACGAGGTGTATTTAGAAGCTTCATAGTGTAAACAACATAGGTAGCGGAAACAAAAAGCACAAGCCAAACCATGAACTTGGGCAAGGCCCGATTATGCGAGCCACCCATTACAATGGGTGCCCCAGAGGGACTTCTCATCTGATCCCAGATTATTTTCTCCGTATCCTTTTGCCCACCTTTCATAGATGCTTGGTTAACTCAAAAACAAGAAACAGTACCCAAAAAGACACAAACTTTACAAACCCCCGAAAAAAAAAAAAAAAAAAAAAAAAAAAAAACAAATGGAAACCAAATAGTCCGATTTCACAGAGTATTACACTGCTTTATTTTGGGAAAGTTGGGTCCCGAGATTATTTCCAAAAAAAAAAAAGATTCAAGAAATTCTCAGAAATGGTTTTTGCCGGGTGGGAGGGTAAAGATTTAAAAGTAACAACAAAGAATTAGATCCAACAAAACCGAAGACAAAGAAACCGGCTGTTGTGGAAAGCAAAATAAAATTTCAAGGAATTGAATTAAATGCAGATCACAGAATTTATTGAAGGTGTGTTACCAAGAAACGTAGGTAAAACTTACAGAAAAAAAAAAAAAAAAAAAATGAAAACAGAGGAAGATGAAGAAAGAAAGAAGAGATCTTGGAAGGAGAAAAGGAGATGAAAGGGGAAAGAGCACAGTGGGGAAGCATGCATTGGTGACAGGTTGCAAACCCTCCTCAGAATGGGAGCTGCACGGGGCAGCACTTAGTATTCTGTATTTTTTTTTTTTTTTCATTGAGTCGTTTGGTATGGACTTATATGTATGTATTCTTACCTTGTCGGTGTTTTTGTGAGATTTTTCAACAGAAATTTATTACTATAATTTTATTTTCTTCATTAATTTTTTCTAATTACACGAGATAAGTCAATTCATTTACAGATTAATATTTGTTCGAACCAAATTGTTACTTGCAAAAAAATTCTTAATTATTTTTATTTCTCTAATTTGTTTATTTTAATTAAAATTGTAAATTTTTTTAATTATTTAATTAAATGAGAAACACATGTTTAACAAATAAATAATAAAAATATCTTTAAATAATTATACATGTACTAATCACGGACTAAAAACAATAAAAACAACCAAAAATTCACAAATTTAATTGGAAACACTGAGGTAAAAATAATTAGAGAAACAAATTCTAAAAATAAAATAATGAAAATTAGTAATAATAAAAAAATTTAAAATTTCATCCGTTTATTTTTTAATTTTGTTGGGACTTTAATTTACTAAAAAAAAAAAAAAAAACAAATTAACGACATTAGAGATTTAATTGATTTAATTGTAACATAGATGCAAATTTAATTATCTATCAAAAAAAAACATAGATGCAAATTTCTTTGGAAATGTTTATTTATAGTGACTATAGGTATATTTTTGAAAAGATTTTCTTAACAACTCTTCTCTTAGATATTTTTTTTTGGGAATTTTTCAATTTTGACAAATCAAATATTATATTACTCTTCTTCCACTACTTATTTTACTACAAGTGGAATTTTTCAAATTTTAGTGACTTTGATATAAAATTCGTTATATATATATATATATATATATATATATAACTTAAGTGAAAAACATAAATAAAGGAAATTAAATAAATTAAATTATTATTTTTTCAAGAATTCAGCAAATTTACTGAAATAAATGAATGATTGGAAGTAAAAATTGGGGATTGGGGATTGGGGAAATAGCGAAATTGGTGTTGGGGTGGGCCCAAAGTACGTCAGTCAAATTAAATCAAAGGGTCAGTATGGGTGGAAAAATAATGCCAACTTAAAACAAAAAAAAAAGTAAATAAGATAAAGATAAATGATAAGACTTCTTGAATATTGTATAATTTTTTTTAAAAAACAAATTTAACAAATATGCTTTTCTAACATATTATAAGTATATACTGATAATATATAGATTTTTTATTTTAAAAATACTACTCAGATAATTGATATATTGGTTGGTTTTTTAATTTTAAAAATCAGAAATTTAATTGATATATTAGTTGGTTATGTAGTAAAATCGGATGTGATAGTTTAAAGTAATTTTTTAGAGTTAGAGTGTTTCATTTAATAAAGATGAATTTGACTCGAATGATAATTAATAAAGATGTTGATTTGAAATCTTTAGATTGACATAATAAAAAATATATTATAAGATAAATAAAGAGTTTGACTTTTCTCTGAATTAAAGTTAAATCATTCGAATACAATTTAAATTGAATTCAAATGAATAGCTATATAGTAATTTTGAATATAGTTAAATTGGAAAAAGAAAGTGGACCCAAAAATTGGTGACAAAGATTTTTTTTTTTTTTTTTTTTTTTTTTCCCCCCCCCCCCCCCCTTCCTTCTTGGTGTGGTTTTCCAAAACGCGGAGACAATGGTTTTAATGTTGGTTGAAGTAGGCCCATGTCCCCAATTTCTTGAATCTTCTTCATGTCCCCCATTGAATTTGACATTTGTCTCTGCAACTTTGACCTCGTACTAGAGGTTATTTACAATTTTCTTAGACAATTATTAATTTTTTTTAAATAACATGGGAAAAAAATATTATTGACAGAAAATATAAATTTAAGAGACCAGATTTAGTTTTTTTTTTTAAAAAAAAAAAAAAAAGATGTTTAAATTAATTATAAATATGTGAAAAATGATCTTTTAGTTGGGTTAGGTTGTTTTATTTAGGAGTCTTATGCTAAGGACTTTATGCTACATGTTGTAGTTTTATAAATCTCATTCAAAAGTCAAATAAAGTGAGTTAAAAATGAGAGACTTGAGTTTCATTGAAGGATGTATATATATATATTGTTATGAATTTTAAAAATTCATCGAATTAGTAGATGTCTATCAGATGATCATCTTTATTTCTAATCTTAATATAATTACGTAATTAATGAGATGTGATAAGTAGCACCCTTAAAGTTTATTATCTTCCATTTTCACCCCTATAAATAGAGGGTCTACTACCCTACTATGTAAAGAAATCACACCAAAGTAATATAATAATATTATATAATATTCTACATTTTTTCTTTTACATATATATCTTTTATATATATATAATTTATATATATTTTTTGTAATATACATATTTTTATACCTTTATATACATTTTCTATACGAAACATAAGAGTGAGGCGCGAAAAATCAAATATGCATGAAGAGATTCATCGTCTCCAAAGGCTTGTCCACCCTGAAATCTCTCGTCCACCGGAATCTCTACCAACAAGCCCTCCGAACTTCGATCTCATTCCCCAACCTCGACTTCAATATAATAGATGCCCTTTATGCACTCCACTTCAAGTCAGGATTCAAGCTCGATCCTTTTCTATCGGCATCTCTGGTTTCACATTCCTCTGTTTCACTTTCCTCCCATGCCGCTTTTTTCAGACGCGCCACCAAACTCATCGATGATACGGTCGATCCTGACGTCGTTGTTTTTAACTCAGTTCTTTCTGGGTTGGCTCGTTTTGGTCAATTCGAGCTCATCTTTATGCTATTTAATCAGTTGAGGCAAAAGGCTATCGAGCCTGATGTATACACTTTGAGTTCTTTAATTAAGGGTTGTGATAGAATTGAACATAATGGAATGGTCCATGGAGTTTCAATTAAAATGGGGCTTGTTCAAAATGTGTTCTTGATTAGCGGTCTCGTGGAAAATTATTTTAAAAATGGATTCTTGATATCTGCTGAAAGGTGTTTTCAGGAATGTTCGTGTTTGGATTCAGTGGTATGGACTGCAATGATTAATGGGTATGTCTGGAACAATGAATTTCATAAGGCTAAGAAGTTATTTAATGAAATGAGAGGTGTAGGTTTGGATTTAAACGAGTTCACCTTGACCAGTGTGCTTACTGGAGTATTTGATGTAAAAGAAGGCCAACAAATTCAGGGATGCAGCATAAAGATTGGATTTTTAAGTGGATGTGCACTTTATTTGCAGAATGCAATTATGAATATGTACAGTAGGTGTGGGTATAGGTTTGATGCTGTTAAAGTGTTTGATGAAATTCCAAACCCGGATATTGTTTCTTGGACAGAGAGGATAGGGGTGGCTGTTGATGGTCTGGAAGCTTTTGATTTGTTCCGGATTTGCATTTTAGGAGGCTTGGAAGTAAATGAGTATACAATGATCAATACTTTGTCCAAAATCAAAGGAGCAGAAATGCTAAAATTGGGGGAACAGATACATGGATTTTGTTACAAGAATGGATATTTGTTTGTGCTGCCAGTTTGCAATGCCTTGATTTCTATGTATGGGAAGAGCAATGCAATGAATGTGGCTCAATGCTTGTTCGATGAGATGATTTTTGAAGATTATGTGTCTTGGAATGCTTTAATTGCAGGGTATTCAGAAAATGGGCATGCCTATCAAGCTCTTTCAATGTTCTCTCAAATGCGTAAACTTGGGATAAAACCTACTGAATATACTATGGCTAGCATTCTTGAAGTTATCTCCAGTTCAAAGTCTTTAAATTTGTGTAAGCAAATTCACTCATCTTTGATCAAATGGGGATTCATGTCAGAAGATTCCATTCTGTCTTGCTTGATGACTGCATATGGTAAATGCAGTGGAGTTGAACACTTGGTTAGGGTGTTTGCTGAAATAGATAAAATAGATGTAATACATTTAAACTCTATGATTGGCGCTTTAGTTCATGGTGGTAGCCATTATGATGTTCTCGAGTTATTTCAAACGGTGTGGAACTCATCATCTGAAGTTGACAATGTGACGGTTAGTATAGTCCTCAAAGTTTGTGGAATTTTGACAGAATTGGAACTTGGGAGGACTTTTCATTCTATGGCTCTTAAGTACGGATTTGATGTGGATTACTTTGTTCAAAGTGCTATTATTGATGTATACTGCAAGTGTGGAAGTTTAGAAGATGCTAAGGAGGCATTTAGGAGTCGAGGTAAGAACAATTTGGCTGCTTGGAATGCAATGATGATGGGTTATGCACAATCTAGTTCCTACCATGAAGTCATTGAACTGTTCAATCATATGTGTGAATCTAGAATTCGACCTGATGAGATATCTTATCTAGCAGTTCTTAGTTCATGTTGCCACGCCGGGCTTGTTAATGAAGCACACTATCACCTATACTCTATGTTTAAACTTCATGAAGTAACTCCATGCTTAGAACATTTTGCCTGTGTGGTTGATTTGCTTGGTCGAGTTGGACTTCTAGAAGATGCAATGATGATGATTGATCAAATGCCAATTCATCCCGATGCTCGAATGTGGCAGATTCTTTTGTCAGCTTGCTGTAAGAATAATGATATAGAGTTAGGAAAAGTTGCTGCAAAGAATCTACTTAAGCTGCAGCCCGAAAATGAATCTGCTTTCGTTCTTCTCTCTAATATTTATGCTTCAGCTGGCATATGGAATGCTGCTGGAGAATTGAGGAAAGAAATGAAAGAAAAAGTGGTTACGAAGGAGCCAGGCTATAGTTGGATTCAAGGTGGCTAGAAATATTTAAGAAGGTAAATGCTATAAATTCTTTGACTTGTATTTCTGCACCAGATTAATTTGATCACATATGATGAAATGTTGCACCTACTGGTTCTGTAACATATTCTGTTTCCGTCAATATGCAAATTCTTAAAACGAAAACTAGAAGGCATAACTTTTGTTACGAAAACTGTAAGTATTAGGATATGGGACATTGCATATTTATATAACTGTAAGATCTTTCATATCAGTGAGCCATGAAAACCTCCCAAAATATCATTATCTTTATCTACAGATACAAAAAGAGTAACTATTAAACATAGTATATATATAAAACTGCATATTATGTCCTCAGGCTTTTGACTTCCATTGATTTGACTTTCCCTGCAGAATGGTAGTGGTGGTGGTGCAATGAGACGCCAAAAAGCATGGTAGTGATGGAATGGAAAGCAGTAGCTGCTATTCTTGATTTTATCTGCCCTCTTCTGGGCAAGGGCCTTGAGTTCTTGAAACTTCCAAGCGCTGCTGCAGATACACCACCGATGCTGCGATTCATTATCACTCTCTGATCAGAAAGGTAGATTTTTTATCTTATTTCTGATGATGGTATTGACAATGTGGAAGATTTATGTCTATTTTTTTTTTGCTTTGCTTAGCCATTTATATAGTTGAGCAGTGGTGGTAAAAAGCTTGTTTTTGGAGATTTTAATAATCTGAGTTGGGGGTGTGGAGGGTGGCATGACAGATGGATTATTTGGCTGGAAAAAGATTCTTTGTTACCCAACTTGCAGCAAATCAACTACAAGAGATGATTTAATTAATCTATTGATTGATTGATTGATTGATGAATACTAAATGATTTCAGCCACTCTGACTGCTAACACGTGCGGTTTAGCAGGTGAAATTGGTGGGAGCTTTATTGGATTTGGACATATGGTTTTACTTAGTATCTTGTTTTTTTTTCTTCCGTATGTTTTTAATCATGCAAACCAGCACTTTTGCCTCTTTAATTTTGACAGCTGGGCTTATAAATGATCCGAATCAAAATTGAAAAGATTGAGTCTTTCTTAAGGGAACAGCCCTGGATTGATTCTTCTTGATCTTTTACCTTGTTTTCAGGGCGACTTCATTGAAATTGTCATTGCCTCGAGACAAGCCGTTTTTGCCTTGTATTTATATGTATTCAATGCTGCTGCTCTGCTCTTGCTGCACATGGTCATTCGGCTGCTTGTCCACAGAGATTAGAATACAAGAACATCTTGCCGCTTCAGTTTTGGTAAAAAACCAAGAACTACACTTTTCTTGATAAACCTTGATTTTTTTTTTCTCATGACTTCGATTAACTCAGATTTGTTTGTCGGAGGCCACACTATGTGGATCTGCAGAGCTGTGAAATTGTCTTCCCTACACCTAGTGCTAGTGCTAGTACAATAGGGGTAGACTATTTATTTTCTATTGTACAACTTGTCATGTTGGAATAGAAGATTTTCTTGATTGTGTAATGAAGCTTCTTGGTGACTGGTCTTATCTTATCCACTAAAACCAACAAAGGAAACCGACGTTGAAAACCAGCACCAAGTATTAGAAATCCCTTTTGATGTTTTCTTGAAAGGAGACAAAATAAAAAACTATGGAAATCATTCATTTCTTTTTTTTTATTTAATTCATCAAACCACCACCACCACCATGCACCGTGGAAAAGATTACAATATTTTACAAAATGTGACCGAAATAGAGCTCTGAAATTTGAATTTTAGTATTATGTGAAAACAGAATCCATTTGAAACAAATGTTAACATCGAATCTTTCTTTGAGAAGTCAAACGATTTGGCTGTCATGCTTCCCCGCTGCCCTGCCTTTGTGCCTAGTGAGGAAACTGCCACAGAGAGAAAGAGAGAGCATAGCAAACAAGTTTGTCTTACTTCGCCGATTCTTCTCCCGACCAACCAAATTAAAAGGACTCTTTTGCCGGAGATTATTATATATATATATATATATATATATATATATATATATATATGTGTGTAAGTATGTAAAGAAAAGGAAACCATTAAGCTTGTATCGAAGTAAGGAAAATGAGAAATAATAAAGTGAGTGATTCCCGAGAAGCTGCTGCTACTAATGCTGCATCAGGAAAAAGATTCAAGAAAACAAGAAGTCTTATTCCTAGGAGAGGACAAATCAAACGTAAGATGGCTACGAAGGCATTTCAGACACTTATTTCAGTAATTTCAGCAGCCCCTTCCCGGCGATCGAATGCTGCTGCTGTCTGATCTTGCAGGATAAGATTCAGTTTGGAAAAAAAATCAGTTCTTGCAATGGTTTTTTCGCCTTCTGGGTTTTGGTTGGAAATTTTTGTAACAGAGATTATTATTCTTTCTGTAATTTGCCTCTCTTATTAATTTTTATATATATATATATATATACTCCGAACTATTATAAGTACCTAAAAATTTAAACGAATTCTAGTTCATAAACACTTGGAAAAAAAGAAATAGTAATTTTAATGAGGTGGAGAAAGCAAAAAAATTTTTTTTTTTTTTTAAAATAATTTACTATCCAAAATCACTCATTCCACTAATTTAGAATCAATCCGTGTTTGCATCATCTACATAGTTTAACTCGTATTTGAGAAAAAAATTTACCCTAACTCTTACATTTGGTATATGAAACCACTCATTCCACTACTATAGATTTGGCATATTTATAAAATCTAACTCTTAATTAGAGAAAAATCTTACCTAAACTATTATATTCAATAGTACAAATTCAGCTCAAATTATATCTGTAGGTCTAACTCTTGAGAAAAGTCTAGATATCTAAAATCACTCATTCAACTCAGTTATATTTGTTATTGATCCAAATTCGACTCGAATTATATCAATTATAAATTGTGTCATTTGAGAAAACTCTTGTTAAATGAAATGTCTTATTTAATAAGTGTTAAACTTGTAATCTGATATGAAATCCAAAAAA
The DNA here is from genome assembly GCA_025388415.1 of Cynanchum wilfordii. Classification (NCBI taxonomy): domain Eukaryota; kingdom Viridiplantae; phylum Streptophyta; class Magnoliopsida; order Gentianales; family Apocynaceae; genus Cynanchum; species Cynanchum wilfordii. The sequence continues at coordinate 3,778,264 of JAHSUH010001581.1, forward strand.
AATACCTATTTCTAACAAGCTAAGGACATGAAAAGAAAATCTTTGTTCGTCCAATAAGTTTGGAACAAATGAAAATTAGTTTTCATGATGGCCCAAAGAAGCGAATCAAACCCATGCAATTGTTCCTTGATTGCACACCACGGCACGAATGGTTTGAAACTTTTTCCATTTATTAAGTAACGTTCTTGATCATGGATTCTTCCTAACAGTCAATCCAGGGCTTGGTTTATAATATACATGTCAAACTTCTGATTTATTATACAATATATTTATATATATATATATATATCTAAATCGTTCCCTCCCAATTGTTTCTACTGCTATGGCATCATCATCGTTCCAGGCCACGAAACTGCTCCCCAGTAATGCAGTGGGGAGAAATTATTCCCTTGCGTTCTTTTCATCAAACAGAGCAATTCAGTTCAAGGGGCTGCCAAAAGGAATGCTGAATGAAAAGATGGTACAGTGCAAACAATATCATCAGTTGGTTCCATTGGCAAAGGGAAATTCAGATATCAGCATAGATTCACCATCTCCAGCAAAAGTAATAAGGGAGTTTTACTCATATATCAATCAGAAGAATTTAAAACAATTGGATAAACTCTTATCTGATGACTGTTTCTTTGAGGATTACTCCTTCCCTAATCCATTTGAAGGGAAACAGGTATATAAAGCTCCATTCTTGTTATGAAAATTGAGAAAGCATACTTACAAGGTTAATGGATGGCTGCAGGAAGTGCTAAAGTTTCTTGAGCAACTAACCATATCCATGGGAGAGAATGTTGAGTTCAATGTGGAAAACTGCTGCGAAGGAAGAGATGGCTATACGGTCACTGTTAACTGGCACTTGGGTATTTCTGTTTCTTTCTCACAAGATGGTTTTAGTTTCTTAACAGCAGCAAGCAAAACCATACACTGCTGACATATTTGTGAATGCAGATTGGAAGAAGAAACAGGTCCCTTTTACCAGAGGCTGCAGCTACTATGAATTATCAAGAGATCGACAAAGATTTGTCATCAAGTATATATATTAATCAGAAGTTTTCACTGATTTTGACCTCTAAATGATATTACCAAATAACAAAAAAAGCAAAATTTTTTTATGCGTTTGCAGGAAAATTCAAGTTGTCATTGAATCACCAATAAAACCTGGAGGCTCAGCACTGGTATTTTCTTTCCTTTCACCCAGAGTTCTTTCACCTCTGCATTTATTACTTACAACCTGATATATCCCACTTTGAAAATCAGGTATTTTTCAAGATTATTACTTCATTATTCGATTCATTCCCTGATGCTGCAGAGAGTAGGTTCAGTTCAATTACATTTCTCGAAGTTATTTTATCTTCAGAACATATTACTGATATGACATTCACTGGTTGATGCAGGGTTCCTAAAAAGTCCATATCTCATATTTCAGCTTTTACTAAAGTTTTATCATGTGGTTCTAGAGCCCATATTGAAACCAATTCTAGCATGGTATGTCAAACTGTGGAGTTTCGTGCTTAATATACTCAGTTTCACGCTGAAGATATTGTACTATATTGCAAAAATTATCAACAAGTAAAGGCACTTGATTATATTTCATACATATAAACAAGTTATAACAAGACAACTGCATAGCAGTTCACAGTTTATTAGCTTTCTACATCAGAGGATATATCGAAGTTACTTTTGTAGGCAAATATCTACAAGTTGATAGCTAACTGAAGGAGAAAAAAAAAGCCTTACGTTTACTGTCACTCATCATTGTCACTCATCAAGGAAAGAGCTACTAAGGGCCCAAGAACGGGTGGAACTGGAGGTGGCCTGCTGAATGCGACAATGGGATCCGGATTAGCCTCTGTCTTTGATATATGTCCTTCTGTAGCATCATTCTCTGTTTGTTTTCTAGGAGTCACTGTGCTTACTGTCCAAATATGTGGATTTAAAAACAATCAATTAAATATCAACAGAATTTAGATTCGAAGGAGACAAAGGAATTGTGATTTGTGAAATTACCCCATCTTCCTTTTGAAGGATGCTTGAATCTAAATTTTCTTGCTGCAGACCACAAAACATCAAATCCATGCATGTTGAAGGTCCTTTCTTCTTTGTCAAACAAAGCTGAGATCCTAAAAGAAAAATTTCCAAAATCAAGATCAACTCAAAATAGATAAGAATTTAGCTTACTTTCTTGCCTCCTCAAACCTTCTCCTTCCCTGCTCCCTTTCAAAATTTTAAGTTGGATTAAAATCACAAATACTACCAAGATTCAAAATTTTTCAAAAAAGAACTGGTATAGGCAAGATTAATCATTTAACAAACAGAACTGAGATACAAAGAAGAAAAGTAGGTAGTTTTAATTCAACAATGCACTCAATCTAAAAGTCATTTACAAGCTCACCCATTAAAAACAATAATCCGACCCCTTTCACAGAGAAGCAAAGCCAACTTACAAACTTTGCACATATAATGTATCCACAAAAAAAAAAAAAATAAATAAATAAATAGGGATCCCAAAACAAAACATCTCCAAGCATAAAAAGAACCAATTTTAGATATAATGCTCCAAGAATCTCAATTCCGACTTCTTAATAAAGTTGAATAGACCAGTTCTTTATATAGCAATATTTTTTTTCCTTTAATCTGCTTCTACTTAACAATCAATACATATTTTGAGTAGAATAACAGATACAACTGTAAACACTAAGCCTTTGCCTTAGAATAGGATAATCCTAATTGCTTTGTCATGAAAATTTAAGCTCACACTCATATTTGCAAGTCATATATAACAAAAATAAATAAGAAAATCTTATAATTTTTCAAGTTTCAACAACTAAAACTATTTACTGATCCATAATAAGCTCACTCCCCTCGTAATAAGTTCCATCCCACATATACTGATCCAAGTTCCAACCTCCCACCCAAAACAAACAAATATGAAAAAAGAGAGAAAACCCACGACACGAAATGAAGAAAACGAATGAAAAAACGGATACTTTACCGGTAATGGATTATGCCGTTGCTGAAAGACAGACAGACAGCCGAGAGAGAGAGAGAGAGAGAGAGAGAGAAATTCTGTCTTGCTCCCTTAATCGGAGAACAGGGAGTTTCAGAAGGTTCTTGAAACTTCGGGCCTTTCTGATGGGCTATGATTCTTGTTCATACGTTCTATCACGGGCCACCCTTTCTTTGAAGTACGTGAAACTTGGGCTAAATTACAATTTGCAAATTCCCAGGCCCATAGTCCAAGTTATCCATCACCTTCTTAAATATAGACGTCTGACTCTTTTGGTAGAGGGGGTTAGCTTGGCCCAGAACTTTTAACATGACACTAACCATTTCAGGGGATTTGAACCCTCGATCATCCGCCTGGAGGAAGCATTAAGAGTCCGCTTACCAACTCCCCCAAGCTACCGGGTTGACGTCCGACTTGAAACACAAGCTAAAATTTGAAAATATTATATTAGACTCATATTATAAATGTTACAATGAGATCAAGAGTTAACTGAGGAGCTCTCTAATTTAAGTGAAGTCAAAGGTTTAAATTCTAATTTATGTATATAACTGTTTAAAATTTGGGGTCAGAACTTCTTCCCACAAGAGACCAACCCGGCTCGAACAAGAATTATTCTGGATGGTACCCTACCATAGTTTGAGACCCATATAGAACATCTTGTGCCTTAAGAAAAAAGATGTTAAGATGAGATATATTTTAAAATGTATTTGACTGAAAATATCATATAAAACATAGATAAATTTGAAATCTTTCATTTGATAAATTAAATAGAAGCATCTAAATAAGAGAAATTATGTGTATATTTCAAAGTACTTTAGCTTAAAAAAAATTGAAAATAAACCTTCAAGACGTAAGTGAGTTGGTAAAAAGCTCTCCTAATTTAAGTGAGATCGGTGGTTTGAACTTTAACTCATGTATGCAGTTGTTTAAAATTTGAGGCAAACCTGTCTTGAATGAGGATTACTCTAGATGTGGTTTGAACCTTAACTCATGTTTGCAGTTGATCAAAATTTGGGGCCAACCTAACTGGAACGAGAATTAATCTGGATGTGGATTAGACTCATATTTAAAGTCTTTGTTTCGACTAATTCGGATTTAATTTGATTTGTATCCATAAGTTTAATTAACTTTTTGATCAAAAAAAATCGATATTAATTTTTATATGACACTCACAACAAATATCAAACTTGTAACTTTGATTAACATTCACAATAAGTTCGTGTCAAACCAAAGGCTTACTTACTAAACCTTTCATATTTCATTTTACTTTATATAAATATCTTAATAATTGTCCAATTAATTCAAAAAAATTATAACCATTACATAAAACATTTGAATAATTGAATATAAAATCGTAAAATAGATATTCTCACTTATAATTAATTTTTTTTTTTGAACAACAATAATATATGGTCAAATTATACATAATTCAATTGATTAATGTGTTCAAAATAAGTCACACAAATTAAATCAAAGAACATAAAATCAAGAACCAAAGTTAAATTCGGACAAATACTTATACCGATGTGGGATAGATGATAAGTTGATAGATGATAATGACCCACAAGTTCCCTTCCCACCGGACTCTTATCGTCAATCTAATAACCAAATAGTTCCCTCTACAAAAACCCTTTTTCCCCTACCCCCCTCCCCACTTATTATATCCAAAATTATGGGTTATAATTATAATTTTTATATTTTTATTGTTAACACATTTTAATATATTTCATAAATTTTAAAATATGTTAATTTGGGAAATACTTCAATTCTTATTTAATAATTATTCAATAATTTTTTAAATGAGCAAGAAAATTGTTATTTCGAATAGTAAGTATTCCAACTCACAATCTTGATAATCACTTTTTTTTTTTTTTAATTCACATCTAGACTAATTCATGTTCGAGTGAGTTGATCTTTTGCGGGGGAAACTCCGACTCCAAATTTTAAACAGCCACATATGTGAGTCAAGACTCAAACTTTTGACCTCACTTAAGGCATAAGAGTTCTTTATCAACTCACTTGCGCTTTGATTACTTATCACATAAAGTTATCAAATTTAATTATTAATAAAACTCATAACCTTCATATTTATAAGTGAGACCTATGTCTAATGCTAAACTATTACTAAATAACATATTATAAAGATTACTCTCTTCCCTATCACATTAAAAAATATATATATATATATTAATATTTTTATCTTTATACTCTGTTTAATTATATTTTATAATTTATATTTATTAATTATACTAATAAATAAAAAACAGGGAAGGAATAGAATTTTTTTTTTAAAAAAAGAAAAAGAATTACACGTGGAAGTTTCTTTTTAAGTGCACACGGTTCACAAGGCCGATTGTAAACCGGACTCACAAGTAGAGTAAACGTGGCGTAAATACAAGTAAATCACCGGTAACCTTTTCTCCCTGTTGGTTTTTTTCCATTTTCACGACCTTGTAAAATTCCGAGCTCGCCGGAAATTTGAATAAAACCCTAGAAATCAGAACTGAAATTCAATTTCTTCCGAAGAAGATATTCGGAAAGAGAAATTAGAAATGAATTCCTCCTAATCTCCATGGAAAATGATCGCAAAAGGTAAGTTGGTAAGCCTAATTTATTGTTCTCTTTCAAGATCTCTCCACACACTTTTTTTTTTTGTGGTCAATTATCTTCTCTTCCCCACCGAGTTTGTCTTCCATTTTCAAGTTGGTCAATTATTTTTTCCTCCTCAGGCCAGGCCCCTACTGCTAACCCCTATTCCACACTACTGTCAATTATCTTTTCTCTCCGTCATCTTCCCTAATATATTCTGGAAACAGATTCCTTAAAAACACCTACTAACTCTACCGAATTTATGTCTCAGTGCCGATTCAAAAGCAGTACTTGAAATGCCTAAAAGGCCGGGTGGGTATCTGGAAGTGATTGACGGAGAAAAAAAAAAAAAAGAGTGATGAGATTTCAAAGGGAATTTCCAGTGTATTGGAATTGTTTAAGAAGAAATTCATAAAAAAAAAAGGGAAAAAAAAGAAGGGTGATTGATGGGAAAGAAAGGGGAAGGTGGGTGGAGATGCAGAGAAAAGGTAAGAACAAGTTACCAGACAGTTGCTTTTTAAAATGGCGACGTGTCAGTTCCTGGTAATCTCATACTACAGTCCCCAACTTCAGATGATTTATCTAACAATATTTTCCTTTTAATTATAAAAAAAAAGTCAAGATAACGTTGCCCAATTGGTTGCAGTAAAAAAAATTTATAAAAGAAAATTTTCCTATTCAATCTTTTAATTGTTTATTATTTTATTAATCTTATTATTATTTTATTTTTAAAAAAATTTCAAAGGAATTGATCATTTATTTTTTATTTTTTATCAAAATTAATTTTTTCTGACATAATTATTATAATTAGAGATGTTTATTTTTGTTAAATTTTGAATTTAAGATATCTTTAAATATCATAAAAATAATTGTGTTTTATAGTAGGAAGAATGTGAAATGACAAAAAGACCCTTTAATGGATGCAATCAAGTGCAAAAAAAAAAAAATGGTGAAATATTAACTAATTTTGATAGAAAAAATTAATTTGAAAAAAATTAAAAATACATAAAATATCAATTTATTTGAACTAAAAAAATTAGGACTAACTTGAACAACAATATAAATAATTAAAGAAATGGATCGGAAAGTTTTTTTATTAAAAAGAAAGAAAAGAAAAGAGTATTATTTAATGTATATTATATAATTATACTATTTGTGTATATATATATATATATGTATTTATAACATCATTTTTTTTTTTTTGGGGAAGAAAAGAATAATGTCAATGATCACTATTGGAAAGGAAAAAAAAAAAGAAAAAGAAAAAAGGTAGAATGAATTTATGTTTAAAGTAATAGGTCCAAACCTGGTAGCTTGGGGAAGTTGGTAAGCGGATTCCTAATGCTTTCTTCAGAGCGGATGATCGAGGGTTCGAATTCTCCTGTGGTGGTTAGCGTCATGTTAAAAGCTTTGGGCTAGATCTAACCTTCGAGTAAGAGTTGAACTCTGTAAACGTTCCGCAGGCCGAGTCCGGATTAGTCTCACCGAAAAGGTAGAGACACCAGACACCCCAAGTGGGTACCAAAAAAAAAAAGTAATGGGTCCAAGATGATTTAACACCATTTAATCATCTAAAAAAGGAAATGTGTGTAAATCCTACTTGATATTCCATAATAGCTTTGTGATGATTGGTGACAGTTTGAATCATAGAAAACCAATCCAAAATGGGATTTTAACTTTCTTTCAAACTCTTCATTAAGGGGGTTACTGAATCTCAACGCTTGCTCTTGCTAGCTGGGATTAACTTTTTCTTAAATCATTATTAATAGTTGGTAGTATGTTTTTTTGGGTGATTCCGGTGTCCTAATTGATTAATTTAAGAGGAATTCGTGGGAAGAAACTCCTAAGCTTATAACATATAACTTAAATTGCGGCATAATGTCGTTCCTAACATGAGTTGAACTCAAGTCTCTAATTTCGAAAGGATTTGTAGAAGGAGACTTCCGGGACTATAGCATATAATTGAAATTGCAGTATAAAACCGTCTCCGACATGTGTCGAACTCACGTCTCTAATTTGGGAGGGATCTATGGGAGGAGACACCAAAGACTATATAGCATATAGCTGAAATTGCAGCATAAAACTATCTCTAACATGCGTCGAACTCACGCCCCTAATTCGGGAGGGATCTATGAAAGGAGACTCATAAGGCTATAGCATATAACTAAAATTACATCATAAAGTCATCATTGACATGCGTCGAACTCATGTCTCTCACTTGGTATGTCGGATGAGACACTTAAGTAAAGCAAACCGAACCAATTAGGCTATCACCTTTTCACAGTTGATAATAGTTTCATATATATAAATATATATATATACACACATACATATAGAGAGTATAAGGGTGCAAAGTTTTTGAATGTAAAACATAAAACTAATTGGTTTTTAAAATTTTAAACAAATAATTTATCACAAACCTAAAATTTGATTTATCTATTTTAACTAAAACCTAGTTATTGATTAATTAATGATAAGTCGTCTCACTTATAAAAATAAACATTATGGATTTGAAATGGTGTTTGAGATCATGTTTTCATTCGAAATTTTTTTAAAAAATCCTAAAAAGAAAAAAGTTATAATTAATTATTATGGTGACAATGTACACATTATTAATTAGATTGAATATATATATATATATATATATATATATATATATATATATATATATATATATAGAGCATAGCTTTAATTACTCAAAGGTTATCCTCTCTCAACAAACAGATGATTATATATATAGCTAATAGAATTATGTGATAACCTAAAACACTATTCCATTGCTTTGGCTTTAATTTGGTTCACTAATAGCATTGGTTGTAAATGCTACATATATGTGAAATACATGAATGTTGATAGAAGTGAATAATTGTCATAAAAATATATATATATATATATATATATATATATATATATATATATATTTTGTCGTTTGAACATATAAATAAATTACTAATTATCGACCCTTTGGAGGGTAAATTAATAAATTTTATTGGATATTTCCAAATTTAACTTAAAATTAGCTAAAAGATATTAAAATTGGACTTATTTTTCGTTTAAATTATTTTTTATTCTTCTATACCAAATAATTAATGAATACAATTTAAAATTTATAAGAGTTTAAAAAAAAAAAAAAGTCAACGGCTGCTAGAGTGAAAAACATGATAGCAAGAACATGTGCATTTATCATAACTATTTCTTCTTACTATTTGGATAAAAAATTATTTTTATTTTGTACTGCCTTTGGATGAAAGGAAGAAAGAAATATATGCATTTAATAATTGATCTCAACTATATAAAAAAAAAAATCATTAACATAAATAATCATGGCCAAAAAATATCCTTATATTGTAAAGTAAATGAGTTACAAAAATTACAATATAAATTGACTTTTGTTTGGTCAACCCTCGGAGACTCATTACCATGCATTTGTCAATGGAAGGGTTTCTAACTCTGACTAATATACTGATGTATTGATTAATTTTGTGTATATATTTTTAAAAATTAAGTCCATCATTTTACTCAAATATTATAATTTTATTAATTTTTTATCGATATTTTCTTAACATTATATATAAATTCGTGTATAATTAACTTTTAGATCATTGTGCACCTCGTTTATATATATACAACAAAATTAAACCCTAAAACGTATATAGGTGAGAGAAATATATATATATAATATATATATATATATATATATATCATACACATTATAATGCATTGCATGGATGGTTGAAAATTAATCTCACCATGCCATGCATATGTCTTAAAGGACATGAGATCATCGGATACCATGGTTAATTCATAATTTTTTATTGTCTTAACTAATAACATTGACCATATTAATGAAACGACCATTGACCATATTAATGAAACGACCATACCATACATCATGATCATACCATACATATATATAAGCTTGTATATATATATATATATATATATATCATGGGGGTGTTTTAAGAGCTTACACAAACCACACATAAATTTCACACACACTTTTTCTTCCTTTAAATTAGTTAGTTCAATATTCATTTTCAGTGTGGTAGAGATTCCAAATTAAAGGCGAAGATGAGCAGACGTGAGAGCTCCGGTGGCGGACAAAGTTCTTTAGGTTATCTATTTGGTTCCGATGAAGGTAAGAAAAAGAACGGTGCTACTTCTCCACCGGCCACCCCAATTGTGTACGCGCCGCCGTATGGAATCGACACCGACGAGAATCTTCTTAACCCGTCCGATCAAGATAACAACAACAAGAATAATGTCGTCTCTAACAACTATAAAACACCCCATGGACCGAATTCTGGAAACATAATTACCGTAAGTTTATTTACTTATCTTTAATTATCATCATCTATACGATACATACATATATATATATGTTCTTGAAATTAATTAATTAATTAATGTTATCAGGGTCGCCCTTCAACAAAGGTTAAATCAGTTCCAGGTGGTGATTCATCTCTTGGTTACTTGTTTGGAGATAATAAGTCCTGAATTATTACGCACAAAAAAAAAAAAAAAATAAGGATGGGAGGATGTGGTGTGGCTTCTGTATTTGATTATTATGAATAAAAAGGGAGTATTCAGCTCATTGGTGAGGAATTGATGATTTTTATGGTTTGTCTGATGATATTATGCAGATCAAGTTAGGGTTTTCTGTGTGTGTTAAGTGTGTGTGAGAGAGAGATCTCTGTGGTGTGTGTGAGGTTGGTTTGATAATTATGTATTATATAATTCCTAATTGTAATGTGTACTTTGGGAATATATATATATATTTGTGAGTTACTTACTACTCGGATTAGTTTCTAAATTTGGTAAAAGGATTATAATTTGATTAGTACTAAACGTGTCTTTTAAAGAAAGTTTTTTATAGTACTGAATTCATTTTCGGTTATATTAATATTATCTACATTCAATTAAGGGTTTTCAGTAACTTTAACATAACAAGGGTTTTTTCCAGAAAGAATATCTTGTCTGATCACTGATCAATCAAGGAATACTGATCTTTACTTCTGATCATTCTTTCTAAAATGGGTATCCCAAAGGAGCTTATTTATGTTCTTAATCATCTATATATAGAAACTGATATATATACATACATACATATATATGGAGGGAAACAGCATCATTACATCCACACACCTTTCTCTCTCTCATATAATTTCTTGAACACATTGAAAAGATTAGGGAAAGAAAATTGAAAATTTGGTCCCATGAACACAAACGCAGGCACACTTGTGTGTATACATACATACATATATGTATGTATTAGCAAATCGCTTACCGGCCCTTCACTTATAGAATAAGAACCCAGATTGTGAATATTACACAACGTTATGAGTACTATGTAAGAATTCAAATACTTTTATAGGTGTAATCCAAATCGAATCTAAATTATAAGTCAAAATATTGAGTTTAATTAATATCGGGTAGTATAACCCCAAAAAAAAAAAAAGGAAAGAGCTAGAGACAATTTGAGTTGTCTGAAAGACAGTGGGGTTTGGATGTATGAACTAGCAAAAGGAATGAGCTAGCAGATTGTATATATATGTATAATGTATATATATATTTTCCCCCCAATGAATTCAATGTCATTAGATCATATTCAAATTTTTATTGAATTTAATCTGACCAGATTTTATTTTATTTCTTTTTCATGTTTAATATCAATTTCCCATAATATATTATATCATTTTTTGTTTCAATTAATTTGAATTACCTTTCCAAATTCTATTTTTGTATGATAAAAGATTTCACTCAACTCACACTCATAATGTAACGATACTATTTTATTTTTAAAAAAATTTATTGATAGTAACTTTGGTTCTCAACTAATTAATAATCGAGCCGTATGAAACCCTTTTTAGGGAAAAATTCTTCTTAACATTTATTTTTTTTATACACACAAAAATTCGAATTTGAAACTTTACTTCAAAGGAATCAAACTCCTCCCTTTTTCACTTAAGTCACGAGAGCTCTTTACGAGCTCACCTGCACCTTCCGAATTTTGTTTTTGAATGTATAGGAATGTCTGCATGAACAATGGACAATAAATCTAATCCAGAGTTTCCTATCATAAGAGACCAACCCGACTTGAACAAAAATTAGTCTACATGTGGATTTGGCTTAAATGTGTCCACCCATAGTTGAGACATATCTAGGACACCCATGTCTAACGAAAAAAAATATATATATATATTGGTAATTTATTCGTGTTCGATAGCCACTTTGGGCCCCAACTAAATCGAATTTGTGCCGCATTGGAACCTATTGGGGGGAAGCTCTCCATACACCTATCTTTTTATAGGCAAAGTTCGAACTCAAGACCTTGCGGATGGGAAACCAAACTCCTTCCACTCGCCCAAGTGTTAGGTTAAAAAAAATCTTATCCATGCCACACCACACCATGCCATAGGCCAACAAGCCCACAGTTGCTTTACGAGTTATCAAGACGTAGTTATGGGCTAGGAAATATGGGCCTACAATTCTGGGCCATTTGTTAGATTCCTGTCAACACGTTCTTTACCAATATATTGAGGTGCAAAAAAAAAAAAAAAAACCCCAAAAAACCAACTTGAGTTGGTACAATATAAATCTATATGATATTATGAGTTCGTAAGCATTGTTAAAAGTTTACTTAAAAGAAAAAATATATTTTTTTTTTGAATGTTACGATGAAATTACAAATGAATTTAATACTCGTTATATAATATAATCATATATATATTTGTTTAATATTTCTTGATCCTGAATATTTGAACTAGTTATTCGTTATTCAAGAAATGTTATTTAGGCAAATCATATCAATAAGTTTCTAAAGAAAAAAAGACAAAAGAAAAATAACCCGGTAGTTTGGAGGAGTTCATGCGCAGACTCCTACTACTACTACTTCCAAGACGGATGGTTAAAATTTTAAATATTTTGGAGTGGTTAGCACCATATTAAAAAATTTTGGATCGGATCCTCGGGCGGCCCAAAGGGTGTTTTTAAAAAAAGACAAAATAAAAACAAAGGTTTTTGGTGACATAGGGGTCCCCTTAGTCACATTCCCAATTAGTCCATTATCACAAAAGGAACAAAAAAAACCCGTGATGAAGTAGTGGGAAAGAAATTATACAATAATATGAGGAAGGCAGCAGCATCACACGGATTCCCTACATTTTCCATTCTACAAAACACCAAATTTTTTTTTTTTTTTTTTTTTTTTTTTTTTTGGGTGGACCTAATATAACTAAACCAAACAAAAAATACAACTATAATTAAATAATAATGCACAAATGTCTACGTCACATTCACCTCATTTCTTCAAGGCCTACCGTGTTTTTTTCCCTCTTTTTTTTTTTTGTTAGGAACAACAACGTTAATTATATCAATCATATATAAAAGTTGAATTTCATTATGAATCGATTGTATAAAAGTTTATGTGTAACTTTAGAGGTTTATATGTTCATGTTTATATTCCATTGATTTCTTTTGCAACTGATCATGTATTGAATTTTTTACTAAAGGTACAAGATGTAGCTTAATCTTCGTTCGACTCTGACCCTATATTTTAAATAAATGTATATATAAATCAAAATTTGAACCTTCAATTTTATTTAAGTCAAAAAAATTCTTTATGAGTTTACCAACACTTTGGTTTATCACGTACTGTTTTTATTTTTTCCCTTATTCTTTCTTTTAACTTCAAAATTACTATCTTGCACGATTCATTTTGTAAAAGTTGGAGAAGGGTATGTGCTACCTATGCCAAGTGCAATACGTGTCAACAATTGATTGGTCCAATTTTATTTTTTTATTTTTTAGAAAATTAGATTAAAACATTATGGGGTAATTGAAGAAGATGTGTGGAAGTTGAGGAGAGTGTGGGAGGGGGAGACAATAGAAAGTTGAGGATGTGAGTGGAGCACTATTGCTTCTAAGAATATTTCTATTCTATGGTGTGTGTACATACATTAGGGAAACTCATCACATTGCCCTTATCTATAGATTATATATGTATATACATATATATATTTAACCTGTCTTGAAATTCTGTCTTTTTTTAGAAGAATGTTTAACTCCGATTCGGATATAGACCTCACAATAAGTGTCGTGAGTTTTTTTAACATTCACAATATATATGTCAAGCCAAAGACTTTAACTCGTGATGTCTCGACTCGTAATTAATATTGTTACTAACTAAACTATGTTTTTTTTACATGAATAACAATATTTGATATTGGGATATATTTGTTTTACTAGTGACATTTTGTTACGATCGGAACCTAAATTTATAATATTTTGATAATAAATAAAAGTATTTAACCAATTGAATTATATACGAATATTCAAATATTTGAATTAAACGTTCTATAATTAATTATTAACACCATTAAATTAATATTTAATCATTTTTTAATAGGAGTCAAACTTTTTTTTTTATTTAATTTTATCTGTAGACATACAAATCTTTCTTTCCTAAAAGTTAATACAAATTTGACCGTTTCTACCGTAATCGAAGTGAAACCTTTCTCTTTATACTTTAATTAGTTACTAAAACGGGAAAAAAAAAATATGAAGAGAGTACGTAGTGTAAGGCATAATTGGCGTAAACTCTTGACAGAAATTCAAAAAATTTGTTGAAAGTTAGTTAATTCATTGGACCATCTCTGTTCCTCCCTGTATCTCTATATCTATATCTATATATATATACATTCCTCCCCATTACATTTCATCAAAAAAACCAACCCGATTCGGGCTTTTTTTTTTTTTTTTTTTTTTTTCCACTCCAAGAAATCAACCAACATGGAGTTCAGGCAAATCCGCACCAGAATTCATGTAAAATAATGTTCTTTCATTTGGGTTCTGTTCATAATCTTTTTCTCACCGACCGGCCGGTCATTATTAATCTTGAATTTCTTGAATTTGATTTGCAGCAGGTAGTTTTTGTGCTGGCGTATGTGATTCTGATGACATCAAGTTCAAGAAACGTCGTCGTCAATGGGGAAGGAGAACAGAGTTTCGAGTACTCGAGCTTAAGTTGCAGAAGCCACGGTGCATCCATAACTGACTTTGGAGGAGTCGGTGACGGGAAAACATCGAACACTAAGGCTTTTCAGGCGGCCGTAAATTATCTCAGCCGGTTTCAATCTCAGGGAGGATCAATTCTTTATGTTCCTCCCGGTAAATGGTTGACCGGAAGTTTCAATCTTACCAGTAATCATTTCACTCTTCATCTTGATAAAGATGCTTCAATTCTTGCATCCCAGGTACTTTTTCTGTTTTTTCCGATGTTTTTGATACAAGAAAAAAACATCCTTAATTTTTTTAAACTTTTTTTCAGTCGAAAGGATTTTTTTTTTTTTTTTGATGTGGGCGGTTATGTTCTAACGTGGGTTTGAGAGAAATCCGTTTAAAAAAAAAAAAAAAATTAAAAATTAATCATTAAATTAAATCCGACAAAAACAGCTTAATTTTAAAAAAAAAATTCCTAAAGATTGGAGTGGCATATTTTGAGGGGTTTGTTTGTGGTGGAGAATTTCAGGAAATCTTTAATGTATATCTCATGTGATTTTATATGATATTTTGACAAGCACAGAGATTTTTTTGTTACATTTTTTGTTACGATTTTAATAATAATTTAAAAAAATTAAATATTGAATATATATATATCTTAGGATAAAAAAAAGAATAAAATAAAAATGGAATCAATTATATAAAATAAAGAAACAGAGAATATGAGATTCATTATTGGTGTCATCTGTTAGACATTTCGCAACCATGTGAATTAAATCAGTGTGTGTCTCCCCTGTCTCATGTCTTATTCTTTTCCCAACTCCAAGAATTATAAGTTTATATACTACATATAATTCGTTCTCCGATGTTATTATGGAACAATAAAATTTAACTCTTTTGAAAAATGTCTTACTCTTCTTTACATAATTGTTACCAAAAATGTTGAATCATCAACTTTATATGGTATTTTTCATGGGCTTAGGCGTAATTTGTGGGGTGGTTTATTTGTCTTAATGTTGTCCCTCTCAGGGTGGAAAAAAATGGTTTGGTAATTGTGGTGGATTAGGTAAAGAGTAGTCATGTGTTAGGCTGACTCAGTTTGAAAATAGGAAAGAAATATGTCTATCATTTTATATATATATATATATATTTATACCTTTGTATACTATATGTCACAATCTACTTATGTTTTTCTTTTGTTTTGGTTAAGGATGAAAGTGAGTGGCCAGTGATCGAACCTTTACCATCATATGGTCGAGGAAGAGATAATCCGGGTGGAAGATATGCCAGTCTTATATTCGGAACTAATCTCACTGATATTGTCATAACAGGTTAATATTTTTTATATATATATATATATATATATATATATATTTGTTAGTGTTCTTGTGTTTTTCTGATCAGAAGGATTGAAAAAACGAAGAATGCCAGCTTATTCTTTAGTTGATTAATTTTCAGGTGACAATGGCACCATTAATGGTCAAGGAACACCTTGGTGGGTCAAATACCGTGCTGGAAAGCTAATCTACACACGTCCATACTTAATTGAGTTGATGTACTCTGATAATATTCAGATTTCTAATCTCGCCTTAGTTGATTCTCCATCATGGAATGTTCATCCTATTTATTGCAGGTAAATATTAGATTTTTATGTTGTTATATCATGTTAAATTGAGTTAAATTGTCAACCTATTCTAACATGTTTTGATTGCAGCAATGTAATTATCCAAGGAATAACAATTCTTGCACCGGTGACATCCCCAAACACGGATGGAATCAATCCCGGTGAGCTTAATTGGTCTCATATATATAGTTTGAAAAAATCATCTTGATAGTTGAGATTTGAACTTATTTTTCTGGGTTTTGGTTTGTGTTCAAGATTCATGCACGAACACACGAATCGAGGACTGCTACATAGTTTCAGGGGACGATTGCATAGCAGTAAAGAGTGGATGGGATGAATATGGAATTTCTGTCGGAATGCCAACAAAACAGCTGGTAATCAGGCGGATCACCTGTATATCTCCGGACAGTGCTACAATAGCATTAGGCAGTGAAATGTCCGGAGGAATTGAAGATGTAAGGGTAGAAGATATACAGGCTATAGATACAGAATCAGGAGTCAGGATAAAGACAGCTATTGGAAGAGGAGGGTATGTCAAGGATGTTTATGTTAAAGGGATGACCTTAAAAACCATGAAATATGTTTTCTGGATGACCGGAAACTATGGATCTCATCCTGATGAAAAGTTTGATCCTAATGCTATCCCTGTTATCAACAACATCAATTACAGGGATATAGTTGCTGAAAATGTAACCATTGCTGCAAAACTTGAAGGAATTCCCGGTCATCCCTTTACCGGAATTTGTATATCTAATGTCACCATTGACTTAGCTACAAATGCAAAGAAGATGCCATGGAATTGTACAGACATTGCTGGGATTTCAAGTGATGTTACTCCTCAACCATGTGATCTGTTGGCAAAACAGGGACAAGAACACATTTCTCAGTGTAATTTTCCAGTAGAGAATCTACCAATTGAGAATGTGGCGATTCGGAAGTGTTCCTTTAGAAAAGAAGCAGTAGTTAACAGAAACAAGAAGCCATAAAAATCATCCATGTCCAAGAACTCCAAGAACGGCTTACTGTAATAGAAAGTAATTATTTGTCGCTTTACTGGAGTTTATAAGTAATAAATGATCCATAGGATAAAAAAGAACTCATCTTTCTTTGAAGATTCCGACATTACACTGACAGTAAACTTCAAGAATTCATAGAAATAGTTTATTGTCTTTTTACCTCGTAGCTGGAAAAAAAAAACAGGGTTATTTTGCACTTGTCTATCTTAAAACAGTTAAAACAATATCATATATTCAAGAAGTTAACAGAAAATAAATCAGATTACATAAAATATGGCTGAATTCGAGTTTTTGTAAGACATATGACGACATCCATGATCAACTAACATAATTTTCAAAGACATAAATTATTTCCAGGTCACAGGGCAGGACCATGAAAGGCAGATCTTTATTCTAAAGCAGCAGATTCCTCTGTATCTTCTCCCACAAGGTTCAGACCAAATATACCATATAGTAAACAAACCTTATCTACTCCAAAATGTCACTCTAAGACGACTACTAATACTACCACATTTGTACAACAAATGCAAAATGTTCGGAGTATGTCTGTCTGTCTGTCTAACGTTGTGGATCAGGATTGAATTTCACTGATTCTTTCCATATGAGTTCCTTAATATGGTCTTCGGATATTGAAAGGTGCTCGAAATCAAAGTTAAAAGGCTTAGGACAACCTGGCTCATCATTGATATCGTGGAGAGATTTCAAGTAAGGGTGACAAAGAGCCTCTTCAACTGTATACAGATTAACAGAGTTAGAACAGTGGATGAATGAATTTTGTGTATTCCTAGTTAGTATTAGTATCTTTACCTGTAATACGTTTGCAAGGATCGAATACAAGCATCTTTTCCAGCAAATCAACAGCCAAGGGAGACTTGTTAGGAAATCTGGCTGAGAACTGTTGTTTTGGGTACTTTGGGAGCTGTCTAACATATTTTCGTGCATTATCACTCCGAAGGAATCTGAGACTTGCATCATCAGGTGTACCTAAGAGCTATTTCACAAGAAAAAGAAGATATGAACATGAACATGAAACATCAACCAAAAGGGAAAATGAGAATAAAGTTAGTCTTTGCCTCCAATAGAACTGTAGAATATCGATGGTTGTTTCTTTATCTTCGATTTTAAACATGTGTTCTTCAATACTTCAACAGCTCCATAAAATTTTATTTAAACAAAAATGAAAGTAAACATCCATTGCATAAAATTCAATAGAATTTGGAAAACGGTACCTCAGTAATAAGCCTGAGTTGATGAACATAATCTTTGCCAGGGAATAAAGGTTCTCTTGTCATAATTTCACCAAAAATGCAGCCAACAGACCATATATCAATTGCAGCAGTGTATTCTGAACAGTTGAGTAGCAACTCAGGTGCTCGATACCACCTAGTAACAACATATTCAGTCATGAAGTCTGTTTCAGATGTTGTTCTAGCCAAGCCAAAATCTCCAATCTTAAGGTCACAATTTGCATTGACAAACAAATTGCTAGGCTTGAGATCCCGATGCAAGACATTAGCTGAGTGTACATATTTCAGTCCTCGTAATAGTTGGTAGAGAAAATACTGCAAAATACAGAAAAGGAAGAAGCAATTATACCATCCACCTTGGAAGATGCAAATATACAACATCATATGAACATGCAATTGTCAGGAAAGAATCTAAAATTGTTCAATTGATTCTCATTGAGGACAACTTAAAAAGTAAAAAGCATGCTATACATGAACAACAATTGAGTTCTTTTGCTCGTTTAGTGGAAGGTCAGGCGTTACTTCAGTATCAGGTAGAAGTGTGGGCTCTTACTGGAAACTATTTGTACTAATAGGAATATGATCGGAAATAGAGAGCAAAGGTTAAAAGATCATTTCTACCTGACAATGATCATCTGTCAATGATTGATCAGTGCGAATAATCTGATGAAGATCAGTATCCATCAATTCATAAACAATATAAACATCATTGAAAGCATCCTTCTTTGGGGGTCTTATGATGTCTTTGATCCCAACAATCTGAATATCAATCAAAAAAACAAAGAGAGTGTATCAAAAGAAAAAAAAAAAAAAACATATATATATGTGTGTGTATGTAATTACCAAAAAAAAAAAAAGTGTGTGTATGTATTTGCAACTATTTTTTGTTCTTCTTTTTGTTATATTATTTTTATTTGTCTACATTCAGAATCCTAAGTACTGAAATGAGCATTTCCTTTCTCCTCAGGATTCAGATCATACTGTTATAATAAAACTCCAATAAGCAGCAACAACTGACAAATCAAAAAACATGCGAGGAAAACAAATCATCAAGAACAAACTCACATTTTCATGATCCATGTGGCGAAGCAGCATAATCTCTCTCAAAGTTCTTTTAGCATCAACTATGTTGTCAAATGCATTCCCAATTTTCTTAATAGCAACCTCTTCCCGCGTTTCTGAATTCACAGCAGCACTGCCACCAAAAACAAAAAAAAAAAAAAAAAAATTTACCACCAAAATCCATTAAAATAAAACCCAGTCTTGTTCCCTCCCACAAACCTCTTCAAGAAACATAAAGACCAATTCTTTTTAATAAAAACAGAACAAGAAGGCTGAAAACTGCTATATATTTCCTCATTCCCAAGAACCCATTTCCAATTCCAATAAATAAAAACTCGTATATAAAAAGAAACAGAGTAATCTATCTCTATCTTACCAGACGAGGCCATAAGCTCCACGACCAATAGGACGAATGGGAGGCACATATTTGCTAGAGACTTCAAACAAGATACCATAAACATTGTACCGCACATAACGACCACCATGGGTATGCACTCCTTTTATGTTAGAACCGCTATTATTCCCACTGCTAGTACTAGCCGTACCACTGCTTGAAGCAGAACCCGTTTCAGTGGCCATAGTCTTTTCCCCTTTTTGATCCTTTTCGGGCGTTTCTTGAAATCGGTAACGAATGGCCGCCAAGTAAAAAAGGCGGCTCAGAAAGTAAGTTTAGCAAGATCTCAGGTGGGGGTGCTTTGACATTTATTTCTACAACACTGTTGCATTTTTTTTTTTTTTTTTTTTTGAGTTGGATTTTTAGGGGGCGAGCGGGATGGGGATGGAGATGGGGGTTGGGGAGGACGGGAGCTTTGATTTTGAAGCTGTGTAAGGGATTTGAATATCCCGTGAAATGAAATTGACTTCTACTGAACCATGACTTTTTAAATAAGAGAGATATATATCATATATGTGGTTTAGCTGTAAATCTTTCACTTCCAATTAATTTCTTTCCATTTTCTTCTTCTCCACTTATAGTAATTATTAATAGTAACAGTGGAATACTTTATCATATTATTATGTAATAAAGAAGTTTAGTTTGATTAGGAAAATTTATGAGATAATATATAGAAATAAATATTGAAATCACCAAAAAAAAAAATAAATAAATAAATATTGAAATAGTTTGTCAAGGAATTTTTTTTAATCCGTAGCGATTTTGTACTCAAATTAATCTAAAATCGAGTTGCTTTGTATCTTTATTGGAGAAGCTCTTCTTAGCTTAAGTAAAATCAAGTTTCTTCAACTTGAACCAACACGTGTGAGTTAAAAGATTATTAAATTTTACATACCAAAAAGTTTAATATATTTCCAATCCAATCAAATTTGTTTTTTTTTTTGGATAAAATTAATTTCTTGAATTCATGGGGTTTGAATCTTTCAATTGAAATATCAAAACCATAAAACAAAATGGTCTTTTTTTATAAATAATTTTATGTTTTCTTTGTTTTCCATTTTGGTCATTTTTTTTTTTTTTTTTTTTGGTTTGAAACCGGATATAATATATATATATATAAGAGTAAAAACTCCAAGAGAGTGAACAAAAGACACACAAAGTGTGAGTAAGCTGCACCTATACAAGAGAAACGTTAGCCTAACTGACTAATTACGACTCCCCAAGCCCATACAGTAAGAAGATTCACTGAAATTTGGACTTACATTGAGGTCATTCTTTACTCTCAATGTGAATAGAGAGAAATGGAAATTAATTAAAATATTTTGTATGAGTGTGAAAAAACAATCTTGAATTTGCCACCTCTCCTAATTCAAAGTCCAAGAATCAAGATTAATTTGAAGAAAAAAAAAACCTTTAATTAAAAGTCTTTAACTATTGTACAGATTAGAATTTTCTAAACGTGTCACTTTAATATTCATTAAATACATAATATATATATATATATATATTTTTTTTTTTGATGCATTGAGTTAAAAAAAGATGATGATATAGATGGGGTGTTATTTGTGAGTGTTTGTAGTTGTGCAATAAATGATGTGTATATATATATATATATATATATATATTGCTGTTGGTTTTACAACCATTCATATCCATTGATCACAAGAGTTATGAGATATATCCATCTAAAAGAGAGGATTATGAATGATGTGTTATGTTTTCTCATCAGATTCACTAAACATTTTTGTTTTTTGTATGTTTTTTTCCCACTTTTGAACCACCTCACTTTCTAGGTGCTGCCATGGTTTTTAGTGCAAGTGTAGCAGTAGTGGCCATTTCTTTACAACCTTACCCAATAACAATAATATATATATATATATATATATATATATATATATAATCTTGAATGCACACCGGTTGGTGGGGAGTTACTTTAAAGTGTCTTGTGGTTAACATGCTAATTAAAGCAATATATATACATATATAAGTATATAAGTTTATTAAGTGAATCACTTATCAAAAAAAAAAAAAAGTTTATTAAGTGAATTATTTGATAATGAGTCATACTTTTCTCGAACGCACAACTTTAGGATCTTATTATAAATTTAACAGTTTAACTTCAAAACACGAAAATAAATCTAATAGCACATATAATTAACTAAGTAACAATAAATATATAGATCTATTTTTATATTTATAATCAACACCAAAAGGTGGGAGATTACTTGTGATACTCTTTCTCACATTGAAATGATAAGTGAATGTATAATAATATATAATAATGGGTCTAGGTACTCATAGTCAACTCATGATATCCCTCCTTTTAGTGCA
Source organism: Cynanchum wilfordii (assembly GCA_025388415.1). Classification (NCBI taxonomy): domain Eukaryota; kingdom Viridiplantae; phylum Streptophyta; class Magnoliopsida; order Gentianales; family Apocynaceae; genus Cynanchum; species Cynanchum wilfordii. Next base: position 3,800,525 of record JAHSUH010001581.1, read on the forward strand.
GTGAGAACAACACAAAGTAATTGATTGTAGGTGTTGCCAGACTTATAGTCACGACATGGACATGCGGGTCCGAGTTGTGACAGTTGGTATCGAGAGAGGGTAGTTAGCCCGGACTATGAGAACTAAGTGCTAAAACCCGAGGGGTATCTTGGATTTAGGCCAATTATGTTCGAGTGAGCCCTAGAGAGGACGCTAGGCCTTAAGGGGGAAGTGAATGTGATACTCCGTCCTACATTAAAATAATAAGTGAATGTGTAATGATATATAAGAAAAAGTCTAGGTACTCATAATCAACTCGAGATATCTTTTTGGTGTAGTAAAGACAACACCAAATAGTTAATTGTGGGTGTTATCGGGCCCATAAGTGTCTTATTAAGTATAAAAAAGAAAATGTTTCTAAGTTGATAATATATATATATATATATATATATATATATTCTTATCAATTTCTTATAGTGAATCTTCATCTTGCTTGTTGTAATTTCATTAGTTTCGACCATAATTAAATACCAAATAGTGGATGTTTCCACTTCGAGATGTTCGGGAGAAACAAACAGAACCGATCATGATCTTGCCATCTACTTTTCTTTTCCTGATTAGGTAGTCATACTCACGAGACATCTGCAGAGTTTCTTTTTTTTTTTTTTTTTTTTTTCATGTACACGAGAACTAGAAGCTTCAAGAAAGAGTTGCTCAAATATGATGCATTAATTGAGATGCCCTTTTTAGGACTACTAATACAAAAGTTGAATAGATGCACTTAAATAAGGGGATCCACCGGGCCCCCACAAACTGGGCCCGGGCTACCATCTTTTCTCCAAACTCAAGTATTCCAGTATCGAGTTGGATGGATTACAACATTATATGACTAGGATCCGTAAACTTCCCTTGGGCCTCAAAAAATCAACCCAAATATTAAAAGGCCCAGTTATACTTTTAGAACCCAAAACTTAGAGGTCCAATTATTTTGGGCTATACTTCCCTTTATTTATTTTTAAATACTTCTTTTTGGGCTTATATTTGTCTTTTCCTTTTTATGAATGGGCTGAAGTTTTTTCACAAAACAAATTATGATATAATCCAACCCCGGTAGTTTGGGAGAGTGCGGGCGCCCCCAATATTCCTCACGCAGATGATCGAATCGAGTTCAAAACCTCATCACCTCGCTGCGCATGCCGAATCTAGATTAGTCTCACCAAATAAGGTGAGACTACAGGCGCCCCAAATGGATATAAAAAAAAATTATGATATAATCCAAACAAATTTTAGATTTTTTTTTTTTTTTAAATCCCAAACGCATGTGAACTGGTAAATTCCTCTTAGCGTTTTTTAAAAAAAATTTATTTAATATATTTTTAGAATTGATAACATTCTTATGGAAGATTAAAGAGTAATGGAGAAAACGGTAGAAAACTCTAGAACCGCCAAAATAGACCAACCGTTAACCCTTTAGATCCCTCTAAACTCTTCGGCCAGCTCAACTCCCCGTCCTTCCATTTTCCATATATAAACTCCGTATGCTCCTCTCTCGCGTTGTTCAATCATCAAAAAAGGCTTCTGTATTTTTTTTTTTTTCTTTTTAGCAGGCATCGCTCACTAAAAACGCATACACCTTTGGGAGAAGCGAGAGTTTCAATTCAATTTGTATCTGTTTAAGAGTGTAGCAATGGCGGATATGCAGATGGGTGAAACAGAGACATTTGCTTTCCAAGCGGAGATTAATCAGCTTTTGAGTCTTATCATCAATACATTTTACAGTAACAAGGAGATTTTCCTCCGTGAACTTATCAGCAATTCATCTGATGTAAGTATATTTGCTTTGTGCTTCTCTCTCTATTTTTTGAATTTTAATCCTTGTTTTGGAGATCGTAATTTTGCATTTGTTTTTGTTAGGCATTGGATAAGATTAGATTCGAGAGCTTGACTGATAAGAGCAAGTTGGAATCGGAGCCGGAGCTTTATATTAGAATTATACCTGATAAAGTTAATAAGACGCTCTCTATCAGAGACAGCGGCATCGGCATGACGAAAGCAGGTAATACTGAGAATTCTGGTGCATGCTTAAGTCGTTTTTTTTTTTTTTTTTTTGTTGATGGAATTTGGAATTCAATATCTGGTTTGTTGGAAGTCTATATTTCTGGAAATGTGAAGAAAGTAGTTTGTAAGTCTGTTGGTACTTGGTAGTTGATGATCATTTGATTGACAAGAAAAAAATAAAAAACTAGAAATATGTAAAATAATAAATTTTTAAATATTTGCTAATTCAATCAAATACATACTTTTGTAGATAAAAATATAGCGAGTTCACCCATATTTTTTACGTACAAGTTAAATATTCAATCAGTGTAAGCTTTAGATTCTGTTTTTAACAAACTCTGTCCTTCAGATGGTAATTGAAAATTGAGTTTGAATTTAGCTTGAAGGATGATACTCATGAGTTTTGTTGTCTTGTATGGGGTAGATTTGGTGAACAATCTCGGAACGATTGCGAGGTCAGGAACAAAGGAATTTATGGAGGCGTTGCAGGCAGGTGCTGATGTTAGCATGATTGGGCAGTTTGGTGTTGGTTTCTACTCGGCCTACTTGGTGTCTGAGAAAGTTGTGGTGACAACAAAACACAATGATGATGAACAGTATGTTTGGGAGTCTCAAGCTGGTGGATCATTTACAGTAACAAGAGATGTTACCAGAGAACAATTGGGTAGGGGTACTAAGATTACTCTCTATCTCAAGGATGATCAGGTATGCACATTTCCATGTGGTTTTGATTTAGTTGTTCTTGTTACTATTTACTAAACGTAATTTGATTTTCCTCTTGGAATCTATTTACCTGGATATAGCAATAAATAATCTGAGGTCTAAATAGGACAAACGACTGTGGTTGTAAGTCTAAAAATTGCCTAAGAAGTGTATGCTTTGCAATTGGAGCAGATATGTTCAGTGGTAGTGTTGTGCCCACAATGTTGTATGAATATTTGTTAGTAATGTGTGTGATATTTTTTTTACAGTTGGAATACTTGGAGGAACGGAGGATCAAGGACCTTGTGAGGAAACATTCGGAGTTCATTAGCTATCCTATCTACTTATGGGTTGAGAAAACCATTGAGAAAGATATCAGTGATGATGAAGATGAGGAAACCAAGAAGGAAGAAGAAGGTGATGTTGAAGAAGTTGATGATGAGAAAGACAAGGGAGAGAAAAAGAAGAAAAAGATAAAGGAGGTTACTCATGAGTGGCAGCAAATCAACAAGCAGAAACCAATCTGGCTTCGGAAGCCCGAAGAGATCACCAAAGAGGAGTATGCTGCTTTCTACAAGAGTTTAACAAACGATTGGGAGGATCACCTTGCTGTGATATGATTTGCCTAAATAACATTTCTTGAATAACGAATAACTAGTTATTCAAGGCTTTTTTTCAACACTTCTCAGTTGAGGGGCAGCTGGAATTCAAGGCCATCCTCTTTGTACCAAAGAGAGCACCATTTGATCTCTTTGATACAAAAAAGAAGATGAACAACATCAAGCTTTACGTCAGGAGAGTCTTCATCATGGACAATTGTGAGGAGCTCATTCCAGAGTATCTTGGATTTGTGAAGGGTGTGGTGGACTCTGATGATCTGCCACTGAATATCTCTCGTGAAATGCTTCAACAGAACAAAATTTTGAAAGTCATCAGGAAAAATCTTGTGAAGAAGTGCATTGAGATGTTCTTTGAAATTGCTGAGAACAAAGATGATTTTAACAAATTCTATGATGCTTTCTCTAAGAATATCAAGTTGGGTGTCCATGAAGACAGCCATAACAGAACTAAGCTTGCTGATCTTCTCAGGTATTACTCAACAAAGAGTGGTGATGAGATGACTAGCTTCAAAGATTACGTTACTAGGATGAAGGAGGGACAAAAGGACATATATTATATCACTGGTGAAAGCAAGAAATCTGTTGAGAACTCTCCATTCTTGGAAAAATTGAAAAGGAGAGGATATGAAGTGCTTTTCTTGGTTGATGCCATTGATGAGTATGTTGTCTCACAGTTAAAGGAGTATGATGGAAAGAAGCTTGTTTCTGCAACAAAGGAAGGTCTGAAGCTCGATGAGACTGAGGAAGAGAAAGCTGCAAAAGAGGAAAAGAAGAAATCATTCGAAAACCTATGCAAAGTGATCAAAGATATTCTTGGTGATAAAGTTGAAAAAGTAGTAGTATCTGACCGAATAGTTGATTCTCCTTGCTGCCTGGTTACAGGGGAATATAGTTGGTCAGCCAACATGGAAAGGATTATGAAAGCTCAAGCATTAAGAGAGCAGCATGAGCGCTTACATGTCGAGCAAGAAAACAATGGAAATCAACCCTGATAACGGCATTATGGAGGAGCTTAGGAAGAGAGCCGAGACTGACAGGAATGACAAATCAGTGAAGGACTTGGTGCTGCTCCTTTATGAGACTGCACTGTTAACCTCTGGATTCAGCCTAGATGATCCTAACATGTTTGCTTCGAGGATCCATAGGATGTTGAAACTTGGTCTTAGCATTGATGAAGATGAAACTGTGGGTGATGACACTGACATGCCACCACTTGAGGATGAAGGTAATGAAGAAAGCAAGATGGAGGAGGTTGATTAAGAACAAATTTTCTGAGTGTTATGTAAACAATCCAGTTTTATGAACATCGTGGCCTATTGTACTCAGATAAATGAGCATTTTCATTGTGTTGGTATGTAAAAAGGAGATTTTCTTTTATTTGCATTATGTATAACTGGGGTTTTCTTTACGAGTGTGTTAAACAGTAGATAATTTTTTATATATATATATATTTTTAAAATTTAATAATGGAGGGAGAAGTAATAGTTTTGAGCTGGGCTAATTGGGCCAATTCCATTTACCCATTTCTACAAAATGAGACTATGGGAAAATATGTTGTGGGCTGTATATCCATAACCCAGAAACAGAATGGGGAAACTCATTTAAAATACTTGTCTATGTTTTGAATTAACCAATAATATAATATATATATCTATATTCATTAATTTACCCATTTTAATTATTTAAATATATTTTTAAACAATTTTTTAATCATATTTCATTATTTAATATTTAATTTTAATATTAATTTTATTTAAAAAAACTTATCTTTTTAAATTTTATTAAAAATTTATATACGGAACCCGGTAGTTTGGGGCGCAGACTCCTAATGCTTCTTTCAGGGCTAATGATCGTGATTTCGAATCCCTCTAGAGCAGTTAACGTCATGTTAAAAAAGGTAGCGCTTTGTAGGCCGAGTCCAGCCCAACAAGTGGGTATAAAAAATAATAATAATAAATTATATAGCGGGGGTGGGGGATTATGGGATATATTGTCAAAGCCTAGCCTAGTTGAATTCTTCTTTAATTAATGGAAGCCGCGGCTTGGTAATCAAAGAAAGTAAGATTCGAAAGAGATTTTAAATTTTCTTTTTATTAATTACATATGGGTTATTAGAAGTTTTTACTTCAATTAAATTAGATTTGAGATTTGGTTAAAGAAAAATCTTATTTTAATTCTTTTACAACTAGTATTGAACAAAGTCACTTAAGTAGAGTCTAATTTTTAAACGCGAAAAAAATTTGACCTTGATTTTTAAATTACGTTTACGACATGTGTCAAGCGATGTCGCTAACACTTATTCGAGAAAAACTTTCCCTGGCTCTTAGCCCTTATAATTAATGTCGAACAATGTCACTTAATTATCACAAAGTCTAATTCTCACTTAAGAAAAAATCCCGCTTGATTCATGCTAACTGACAACATGTATCGTGAGTATAACTTTTACAATACACTTTTCTATTATACTAAATCTTGTTCCGTCAAAGAAAAAAAAATCCAAAGGAAGAATAGAGGATAACATTTAGGGTAAAATATCAAAGTCGCCCAAGGAAGAATAATGTAGCCAGATCCATGCTTATTACGCGTACTGTAATTGATAAGCTTTTAATTACACATTTAAGACCAGAATAATTTCATTAAAGTTACGCTAAAATGTACCTTTGTTTTGATATTAATGGAATTAATACTGCTATAGGACTGTTTATATATACTTTGACTTGATTACTTATGACCTAATCGAAGATTATATTAATATATATATATATATATATATATATATATATATATATATATATGGGGCAAAGGCCTGGCAAACGTCTTTCAGTGATGAGCGAAGAAGGTGGGCATTGGTACAGAAGTGGCCGACCGTTTGGATTGTTATCAGTGTGGTTTTAATTTTCATGCCCTAGCTAAAGATTGGTCGACATAAAGCTTAATCATTTACACCTTTTTAACGTATAATATATACACATAATATATATATATATATATATATATATATATATATATATATACATATGCAGAAGAAAAATACTTTTTTTTTTTTTTGACATTTCTGAAAGAAATAGGGTTTTCATATACATACATAATTAATTAATTAATTAGAGAAGTCTTGATCAGATACACAAGATGATGATTAATAGGATATAATCACCTTTTAATTATTGGACTACTTTTCCGGCAAAGATTAGGTTGTTTGATAATCTTCAGACACAGGCAAAGTAGATTAAGACATACCCTTTTTTTTTTTCTTTATTTCTTTTTTGTTTATGTCAGATTGATCATCGATCTCTGGGCTGTACATAACTTTACTGCAAGAACTGAAATTTGAGATGAAGAATCTCTCTTTCTTTGTGTGGTGCATATGCTTTTTCAGTGCAAGCAAACTAATTTGATGTGTAACCCTCAAATCATGTCTTTTGATAAGATATATGTATATATATATATATATATATATGTATATATATGTATGTATATATATTGTTCAAAAATGGAGATGGGTAAGAGTTGATTTTCAAGATGTCCATGGGATAGGGAAATTTGGTTAGCCTATTTTTGTCGAGAAGATTTTGATCCCGTGTTTTTTTTGTAGTATAAAAAGAAGCGTCTAGCTTTATTTATAACGAGGGAATATATATATATATATATATATATATATATATATATATATATATAGGAAGATAATTAAGGAAAACTACTTCGTATTCAAATATCAAAGCAAAACTGTAAAATTTCCAAGGTGGGATTCCAAACTGTTATATTTATTATATATATATATATATATATATATATATATGATCATCGATCAAGATTCTCCACTCCTTATCTTTCAGTTAAATTTTTGTTCTCATGTAAAATTTTAAACAAAGGGGGTGTCAGAAACCCTAAAAACTAATTAATGGAGAAATATTAGCTCCAAAAAGCATTACTAATGGGAGTCTATAAGCTATATATATATATATATATCTTGATGACCCATATATATATATATATATACAAACTCGCGGAAAGGCATACAGAAAAGCTGTTTGTTTGCATAGTGGGTGGCGATGAACTGATGTAAATAAAAAAAGCAAATGGAAGACTGAAAATAAAAAATAAAAAAGCAGACATCAAAAAACAAGAATAGAAACGACATAAATCTTCTCCTTTCCCCTCGTAAACAGTGAAATGAAACCATCTTTCTTAGATGCATATTTTTTTAACATATATATATATATATATATATATATATATATATATATATATATATGTACAGTTTGAAATTTGTTTTCTTCTTTCTGAAATGATCAAACTCATTGCTGATGAATTTTGAAGGACTAGTTTCTTGTGCGTTTACTTGGCCTAATCATTATAGATCAATGAAAGCTATCAAATTAAATATTTTTCCTGTTTTACGTAAGGATAAATTAAATTGTCACATATTCTAAACAGTAACAAGATTCAAATTTTAAATTTTTTTTCTAATATTATATTAAATTAAGTTAAACTGTTCCTTTTTTCAAAATTTGAGTTAATAATGAGAGTAATTTTACTTTTTAACAAGAAAAGTGGAGAAGAATATATATATAATCATCAGATCATCATGAATTATAAATAGCATGTATGTACGTACTGATCAATTGCTTTTATTAATTTCATTCTTCTTTTTTAGTTTTCTTGCATTTCCAGGAAAACAACAACAACAATGTTTAAAAACAACCCCTCATTTTCTCATCATCTCTCTACATGAAAACATGATCTCTCGTATCAAACAAGAAAAAAGAAAAAACAACCAACCCCCTCCCTTTCCCCCCAGCCCACCCCCATCACCTGCTCCCCCCCAAAAAAAAAAAAAAACAAAAGAAAAGAAAGTAACCATGCATGCATGCCAGCCGCTTGCATTCCCATAGAGATTAGGTTAAAAATAGATATACATATATATATATATATATATATATATATATATATATATAAATTATAGAGAAGAAGGATATGTCGGTAGAGTAATTTCTTCCCCACCATGGCCACCTGCTCCTTCGGTTTGGACGACGTCCCAAAATAGAAAGCTATTATTATTATTATTACTATTATTAGAAGGACATTGTTGTGTTTCCATCCCCCATTGAATATTATTCATCTCTTGCCTCTGTAAGCAATCCAGCGTAATTATCTGTCCTTCTAGAAGATTCATCCGACTGCTCTCCTCATTATTATTCATAATATTATTATTATTATTATTATTCTCTATTAATGGCGGTAAGTAATTATTATGCGATATCAATGCCGCTTCATCTTCATCTTGATTCTGCTGACTCATTGACCAAATATTTGTGGATGACCACATACTATTATTACCTTCTGATGACGAATTTACCCCTATTCCTTGGATTTCGTGCAGTAGTAGCGACGAACTCGTTGTTGTGTCGAACATGAACAATGGAACATTAGCTGAAGAAGTAGTAGTTGTAGTGAAAAGGGTGGTGGGATCTGCTGCAGTCGGTATCTGATTCATTATAATATCCTCATGACATGCTATCTGCTGCTGCTGCTGCTGATGATGATGATGATGATTAGTAGTAATAGTATTGTAAGGGATCATGTGGACTTGATGATGATGATGATGATCCGAAGGAATGACATTTGGTGTGACGTGGACTGTGGTTGACGGTGGTGGTAGTGGTGGTGGTGGTGGTGGAGCGGATGATGGTTTACGTATTTTCTTCTTGATCCATGAATTCCAGTAGTTCTTGATTTCGTTATCAGTTCGACCGGGCAAGTGACTTGCAATGTGAGCCCATCTGCAATGTTTTATAAAATTATTGCATGTCTGAATATATATATATATATATATATATATATATATGAATATTAATTGAGTGTAAGTAAAGTTTCAAATGATTATAATGAATTAATTAATTAATAAGAAAGATACTTAGCATGTACGTACTCGATCCCTCCCGCGACACTCGGCTATTGACCCGGTATATATATATATATAACATGATCCATCAGTTGAAAACCTAAGTTCTAACTCTCGATCGACCGATATTGTCTTTCTAACAACGTTTGTCTACTAATTAATTAATTAATTAGTTGAATTTCATATATATATATATACATATAAACTACTTTGAA